>JAJPUD010006560.1:41725-81599 GCA_023553655.1 Myrmecobius fasciatus
CTCTCCCTCTTTCTTTCCATCCCTCCTTCTCTCTTTCTCTCTGTATTGCTCTCTCTCTCTCTCTCTCTCTCTCTCTCTCTCTCTCTCTCTCTCTCTCTCTTTCATTTTCTTTGGCACAAGTGTAGTCAGTTCCTACAAGCCAACACTCTAGCCCAGCTCCTTTCATCACCTCCAATTACCACTCCTCTTCTCTCTTCCCCTCTCTTCCTCCTCAGGACTCACAGTAAGATGCTTGAGTTTAATATCATATTTGGGACCAAGAGGAGGGGGGAAGTTGGTGAGAGCAAGGGTCAGGTCCCAGAAGGGCAAAGGGGAACAATGCAGAACTCAGCAGGACTCCCCTATTATCTATTTAAGTTGCATTACTAATTAAATAGGCATTTATGGACTAGTTGGGAACCTAACCATTATTTATGACATTCTTTTTCTCCCTACGGGGAATAGACCACACCCAAATATAAACGGAGGACTTTGTGTACAAGAATCCTAAGATCCCATGAGATGCATCCCCCCATGTCCCAGTTGCCAATTAAACCCGAGTTTTCTAGAACACTGAAATTATGTTACTGACCTATTTTTAGCATGTGTCCTTCCCCATGGAAAAACCAGGAAGTGAGGTTGATCAGCCCTATCCATGCTCCTGATGGTGTTTCAACTCTTGGACTGCTGCTGTGACCCAAGGACTCTCTCTGTGACTCTCTTTCTAGTACAGTGACCCATGAGACATCTCACCATAGGAAAACAGAAGAGAGGGATGAGATTCACAATAGAAGGAACTGTGTTCAACTTCTGTCTGTTTCATATTATCTGTGTGAGCTTAGATAAATCACTTTCCATTTCAGTTTCTTTTTTTTCTTTCTGTAAGGGTTTGGACTCAATTATCTCTAACATCTCTGTCAGTTCTAGGATCTAGGATATTTCCTTCATCTGCATCAGTTTCCATGTATTTCACGGTCCTACACACATGCACACAAAATGAGTCACCAAAGCGTCTCAGTTGTTTCCCCCCCTTTCCTCTGCTACTCTGAGCGTATACCCTGGCACAACATGACTGCCAACATTTGCCTCCTTCTACTCCTACACTTCTCCGTTACTATTTCAGTCGCATGTATGATGGGCTCTGGGCAAATGATGGTTCATAGGTGCTGGGATATAATGCTGGGCTTATAGTCTGGAACATCTGACTTAAAATCCTACCTCTGACACTCATCGTGTGACCCTGAGCATGTCACTTTACAAATCCTTTTGCTTCAGTTTATTCATCTGAAAAACAACAGTTGGACTAGATGACCTCTAAATTTCCTTCAAGGTCAACTAGTCATTCAACTAGCATTTGTTAAGTACCTACTATGTGCCTGGCACTTTGCTAAGACCTGAGAATACAAAAAAATCAAGAAAAAACTCTGGTAGAAAGAAAAAAAACAGTTCACCTCCCTTTTCCTGAAATGCCCCTTTTTTCTGTGTTACTACTCCAAATCTGGAAAATGGTAGAGCTAGACTAGAGCAGGGGTTCTTAATCATGGAGTTTGGGGAGAACTTAGATGGAGGAAATGGCATCTTTATTTAATATGACTGTTGAAGTCACTGCTGGATCATAAGAGAGGGTTGAAAGGGATATTAGAGACCATAAAGTTCAACTCCTTCCTGTTACAGATGAGGAAACTGAGTTTCAGAGAGAATGAGGGATTTGTCCCAGGTGATGAGGGTACTTTAGTAACCCAGATGAAATCTGAAACCAGGCTTTCCAATTGCATATTCAATGTACTTTTCCCTTTGCCTCCCTGAGTGCTAAGAGAAGAGGATTAAAAAGGGGAGGGAGGAGGAGGAGGAAAAGAACTAATTGATTTCATTTCCTAATCTTTATGGATTTTTGGAAGGAAGTAACTGGATATTAAAAATGGACTGGCCACTAGCCTGAGTTATTAACCTCTTTTCCCCCCTTTACCACCCCCCCACCTTGCTTCCTGCTTCCTGGCAGCCAGTCTTCCACCTCTGGTAGTGGGGAGGAAGGGGGGTGGGTGGGAGTGGGGCCTGGAGAAAGGGAAAGGAGAGCTGACACGCTGCTGAGCTCCTTGAGCCCAGAGGTGGATTCTCTGTAGCAGGCTCAGGCTGTGTTGTTCCCCATGATAACTCTCGCTTGGCAGACTTCATTTCCCAACAATGTTACATGCAATTCTTTTCCAATTTTCCACACAATTAGCTGGGCTGAAGACATTTCCTCTGTTTACTCCAGTAACCATGGTAGGAAGGTCTTGTGCCATTTGGAGCAGAGCAGGCCTGTAGCTGAAAGAGAGCCCCTAAGATGAGGGGCTGTCCAGTGGTCTGTTCCAGGCTAGGGTCATTTTATGGGGCCATGAAGATCTCTGGCATCCTCTGTTCCTGGTCCTAGGGTGGCTCAACACCTCAAAACTTGTAATTTTGTAAATCATTGCTTACATTTTGTTTCCTACATATCTTTGTAGTTACTAATGCTCTCTGCTCTTCCTCCCTTGGCCCTTCCCTCCTTCTCCTTGTCTTTCCTCACCTCCCTTATTCTGAAATATCCTTTCCTTGGTACTACTTCCCCAAATTTGTAAAAAAATAGATTTGGATCCTATCAGCAGTTCTTAATGAGGAACTTCAGAGGGCCAGTTTCTGGAAGGGAAGAAAGGTATTTTATTTTCATTAACTTCTAACTAAAATTTATCATTTGTTTCAAATATGAATTTTTTCAAAAGAATATTCGGGGAAGAATTCTGCAAACTTCACCAGATTTCCAAAGGAGACAAGGACACACTACAAGTCCCACTGGATCCAAACTCTAAAACCTAAGTAACTATTTGGGACTCTACCCATCATTCCTCAAGGCAGATGATGTCAAACGCCATCTTCTACCAAGGAGCTTTCTTAGTTCCAGAGATAAAATTATCATAAAGTCACTAGGACCAGGGCTGTTGTACCTAAGAAGAAGCTAAGTTCTAGGAGTTATTCATGTTACCCAACCAGTGAGCATTAAGAAGTAGTGCTTGAACCCTAATTCTGACTCTGTAGACAGTGCCATTTTCCCTTATATCCAGCCTCTCTACATTCTATATTCAATGCCTATAGCATGCATTGATTGTGCCTATTATTATTGTATGCTATCTTATATTATTTTATATTACATATGTTTACATATAAATACATATAAACTAATATAGAATACATCTAAACATATTTATAAATACAATATATCTTAAATATAAAAGAAATATCATAATTTATATGCATACATATAAATAATATATAACATTATCTAAACACATATCTAAACACTTAGCCTATATCTAAATATAAAACAGAAATATAATTTGTATATTCATAAATATATGAACAATATATATCATATATCTAAATATAAACAGAAATATTATAATTTATATAACAGAAATATATAGATATACAACATAAACATATGTTTATATATGTGTTTCTTATTTTTTTCATTTGAACAATTCAGTGACGGCATCTAGCACAGAGCTTTGTATCAAATAGGGCCTTCAGAAATATTTCAGAAAGGTTCTATATACACTAAAATATTTAGAGCAACATCATTCATAATAGTAAATAACTAGAAACGACGTAGATGCCCATCAATTGGAGGATGTCTAAATGGATTGTATTATGTGGACAGTATAATATGATATGATAATATATTTTAGTATAACATAACATATGATATAATATTACTGTGCTTTAAGATGATGAATATGAAGGAAGAGGAGAAGCTCAAGGAGGCTTCTAAAAATGAATCCAGAACCAAGTAAGCTGAATCAGGAAAATTATATAGCTATAACAATGGAAATATTGTATCACTACATATAGAAATGTATTAGTAGATATCTCTGAACACTAATAACAATGGCCATGCTCTCAAGAGATAAGACTATGTATATATACATATATATACATATATATATTATTTTATGTAAGAATATACACTGGAAAGATACCTGGGAGCTAGAGGTACTCTAGCTGATGCGCTTGTTAGTCTCTCAGAACTGTAATTCCCCCTCCACGCCCCCAAATCTTTGTCCCTTCACCAACTGCTTGACTAATAGCTAAGGGAAGGAGCTCTTGACACATTTATAGACTTTTGTTTTTAAGAAAAAAGGGAAAAAATCTAAACTAAGTCCCAGGGAACCAGCAGGTCACAGCCATTGGAGAGGCTCATTACTTGGCTAGTAGCTTTTAGTTTATAAGCTCCTGGCTTTAAAAAAAATAATTAGAGGATCATACTCTTAAAAGCATTTAATGGGAAAGACCACCCTCTCTTTAGAGGGTCATTCAGTTCTCTCTCTTTGTTCAATACAGCTCCCAGAGGATGAAATTCTTATATATAACTTGCATCTTATGATAAAATATGACAAATATTACAGTATCACTGTAAATGATTAATCAGTCAAGTAGCTAGAACCTGTAGGTAACTGGGATACTTTTTGTGTTGCTGTTGCCGTATTCAACTTAAGGGCAAACTAATGACAAGAAGACAAACTGAAAGCAGGGATTTGGTCACAAAAGTCATGACCTCAAGCCAGTGAAAGGGCAGGAAAAGCCTCAAATCCTACTGGAGTTGTCCCTGATGAGGATTTGTCCCAGAATACATTAAAGTGGAGGAAGGAGAGGTGCTCCCCCCCCCCCCCAGCAACCACCCAGTCCCTGTTATCCCTCCTAATCCCCATAAAGCACAGGTACAGGCTGCCCTCTCTCATAGTTCAAATACACCTGTGGTCAGAATGTCCTCTGTGCCATCACATCCTCAAAACAGAACACAGCAAAACAAAAATTATTTTTGTCCTAGGTGAAAATACTCTCAGCCTCTGGGGAGGGGAGCAAGGGACATTCATTTCTTGGTGCAGTGGATATAGCTTCAGGCCTGGAGTCGGAAAGATCCATCTTCCTGAGTTAAATCCAGCCTTCGACTCTTTAGCTGTGTGACCTTGGGCAAGTGATTTAACCCCAGTTGCCTCAGTTTCCTCATTTGTAAAATGTTCTAGAGAAGGAAATGGCAAACTACCCCAGTATTTTTGCCAAGAAAATCCCCCAAAAGAGGTCCTGACCAGTCAGAAGTGACTAAACAATAGTAACAATAGTTTATGGAGGAGTTAGGTGTTCAGACCTGCAATTTAGAAAATTCATTTAGTTGTGGGAAATTTGATGCAAAAAGACCCAAATAGGTCAAGCAAAAGATGATTAAGGGCATGAACAAGGATGGAATCCATGTAAAGAGGGAATTGGATTTATTTTTTCCTGCATCTTACATCAATCCTATCATATACAATATAACATACTACAATACAATAGTGTACATATGTTTGGGTCATCTGTTAGATTGAAGACTTTATGAAGACAGGACTATGTTTACCCAGGCTATCTATGTTTTCACTCTTGGAGCATATTAAGAGTATAATCTTTTTGGAGGGGAATGGGGTTGTTTTTTTTTTTTTTTTTTTTTTTTTTTTTTTTTTTTTTTTTTTTTTAGGCAATTGGGATTAAGTGACTTGCCCAGGGTCACACAGATAAGCATTAAGTGCCTGAGGCCAGATTTGAACTTAGGTCCTCCTGACTTCAGGACCAACACTCTATTCACTTCACCATTACTACCCCCCAGTAAGAGTATAATTAACAATTAATGAACTCCTACCATCTCATAAAGTGAAATTAATTCAATTCAACTGACATTTCCTGAGCTCCTACTAGAAGCAAAGCCCTGGGACTTGAGGGAGGAGGAGCTATAGAAAATAAAATATAGTAGTCCCTGTCCTCAAGAAGTTTAAATCTAGTAAGAGAAATAAGATTGATAACCAAATAACTAAAAGGCACCTCATTCTACATTTTATAAGAGAAAAACAAAGATTCACAGGAACTGAATGGGAAGGTAGAAGGGTGGAGATCAGTAAAGGTTTCATGAAAGAGGTCAGATTTAAATCTGACCTTGAAGGATCTAAAGGAATTGGATATGACAGGATGGGAAAGCGTATCCAGGTAGCAAGAAGAGTGAAAAAAATCTCTAATTTTTAGGCCATGCTTGCACAATGACCATTTTTTAAAAAGATTACATTCTCTCTAACCTGCTAAATTTTTTTTTCAAAATAGTTTTATTTAAAACCTTTATAACTAGAAATTCAATTAACCGAAATATGACATTTCCCAAGTGTTTCCCCTAAGGAAGCTTTCTCAGCAATTGTGTGATTTCTTTAAAAAATGTATTTTTTCCCTGTTAAATATATGCTTCGGAAAGTTTTGCTGCATGATTACATCTACAGGCAAAATGTCTTTAGGAACTCATCTACAGTTTTTTAATGGAAGTCAGTGAAAAATATTAGATTTATTGAAATTTCCATCTCAGCCAACTTTTCATGAATACATCTATTTCATAAAGCTGTGATTTCTAGTCCAAGTTTTATGACATCCTAGAGCATCTCCAATTATCTCAAGGAACTGAGTAAGGATGTTAGAAGTGTTCAGAGAATCAAAAAGTTTTATTTAAGAGTTGAGAGCGACCTCAGAGGTCACCTACTCCAACTTAGACCTGAACTGGAATCCCCTCTTCAACATCTCTTGTCATCATCTTGCCTCTGTTTGAAGACCTCAGATGATGAAGAACTCACTACTTGTAAAGCCATCAGTTCCACTTTTAGGCAATGCTAAGAGTTAAGATGTTTTTCCCCTTAGATCAGCCTTTCCATCACTTGTAACCACTGTTTCTCATTCTGCCATCCAGGAACAAACAAAACAAGTCACAGATTTGTCCACTTCTAGTGAGAAGGGGTCTTGCCAATGAAGAAGTTAATAAAATTCGATAACAGTTGGATAAAATCTTATCCAAGGTCCTATGAAAGTAAGTGGAAGAGGCAGATCTGAGATAATATTTGTGAAAAAAAATTTAGCATGGTTCCTGCTACATTGTAATGCATTCTATAAATGCTTACTTCCCGAATCCTTTGACTCTCAAATGAAGTACAAAAATAATTAGGGGATGATGTAAGAGTGTATCTTTCATCTTTCTACTTCACCATACATTTCTATTCCCCTCATTTCTTTTCACTCGTAGCTCAATAAATAACATGACTTATGCAACCTCAAGTTTTCTCTTCCATGGGCTAAACATACTTAATTCCTAACAATTTTAATTCGTTTTGACCTAAAATAGGATTTAAAAAAAAATCTGGATCCATGATCTTGATTTTTTAAAAAAATATCTTTTGTTTAAAATCATCAAAATTTTCCACTTTCTCTCTACCTTTCTTCCCAAATGGACACCCCATGTAACAAATAATTTTTTTAAAGATAAAGAAAACAAAGAGAAAAAATTGCAAAACTGAGCAATGCAATATAAGACGTGGTCTCTGAAAAGGATGAGCATATCTTCATTTCTCTCTTCTTTGGACCTAGGTTTGTTCTTTGCAGTTTTGAAGCATTCTCTGTTAGTTGTTTTGTGCCTGTTTACATTGTAGTCATTGCATATATAATTTTCTTGGCTCTTTGTACTTTACTCTGCATCAGTTCATATAAATCTTTCCATGCTTTTCATCATATTCATTATTTCTTTTAGTAATGTAACAATCCATTACATTCATGTACCACAATTTGTTTAGCCATTTATGGCTTGGTTTTTTTCATTTCAATTTAATTTTAATTTTTGATGACCTTGGTTTTGAAAAAATGTATTTTAATACTGTATTTTAATTTTAGTTTCCTTTGAAATCCTACATGTTTTATTTTGGATAGCTAGGTGACATAATGTTTACAGAACTGTTCCTGGAGTCAGGTGGACTGCATTCAAATCAGGCACTTATTAGCTGTGTGACCCTGGGCAAGTCACTTAACTGTGATTGCCTCAGTTTCCTCATCTGTAAACAGAACTGGAGAAGGAAATGGCAAATTACTTCAGTCTCTTTGCCAAAAACCAAACCAAACCAAAACCCAAATGGCTCACAGAGAGTCAGAGATTACTGAAATAGCTTAACAAATGTTTTCTTTTATGTATTTAGGAACATTATTTCGAGAAGGGGTCTGGCAATAAGCTTTTCCAAGTAACCAAAAAAGTTCCAAAATTCAGAAAAGATTAGGAATCCTCCCATCTATAAAGCATCTAGGAGGAGGGAGATAAAAGAAGTTTTTTTTAAACAAAATAAATGAAAAAAATTATCAATATTACAAAAAGTTTAGAGAGAAATTTATTCCACAACCATTTCTGGGGGGCTATGGGCTCTGCAATGGTAGATCCTATTCACCACAAAGACAGTTAAAATTCACCCTCAGAGAGCTTGCTGTTTGACTCTTTGTGATCCCATTTAGGGTTTTCTTGGGAAAGGTACTGGAGGTGATTTGCCATTTCCTTCTCCAGCACATTTGACAAATGAGAAAACTGAGGCAAATAATGAGGTTAAGAGACTTGAGTAGGTTCACACAAGTAGGAAGCATCTAAGGCCAGATTTTAGCTCCGGAAGGCAAGTCTTCCAGACTCTAGACCTGGCACTCTATGCATTATGGTGCTCCCTCATTGCTCCAGGGAGATATGTGAGGATGAGGTAATGGGATCAATTTGTTAAACTTATCAGAGCTTCTATATCCAAAGGAATCCTTCCCTCTTTCAATGCAAAGACCCTGGGAAGCTGCCATCATCCCAACCAGGCTTCTGTGGTTCAGCACAGTCCTGGATTTTTTTCTTTTTGAGAAGGGCCTTCAGAGACAGTTTATGAGCCGTGCAGGGAAACCAGCCTCGTTATTTACTGTCACAGCTCATTAAAAATGCTACCACCCAACTTGATCATCCACCACATTCAGCAGATGTAGCTCCAGATGAGTTCTGGATATTTCCAAACATCAAGGTGTCCTGGAAGGAGCATCAGGTCTGGAGATGCCGGACGTGGGTTAGAATTCTGGCTCAGCTAACTTTCTAACTGGGTGACTTTGGCCAGATTTTGTCCCAACTCTAAGTCTCAATCCTTTTATTTATGACTGAAGAATCAATCAATCAATTCTTTCTTCTTATATATGAGAGGGTTAGAATAAGAATAGGGATTCTTAATGTTTCTTTAGATCTGAATCAATTTAGCAACAGTATATTGATGCCTATGGACCCCTAATCATAATCATGATTTTAAATGCACAAAATCAAATTCATGGAATTACAAAGGAAACCTATTTGGCTGAAATACAGTTACTGAAATGTTTTTAAAAATCAAGTTCATGAAGTCCAGGGTAAGACCCTTGGACTAACTGCAGGGTATTTCCATTTCAGGAACCTAATACACCATATTACTTAAAACATGTGATCAATCATTATAATAATCCTCCATGGTGACTACTTTTTTGGGGAAACACACATTAGGAGGGGTGAATCTGGGCCTGATAATTTAAAAATGAACTTTCTTCCTTTCTATTCATACCTGTGTGCTCCTCCATCTTTCAACAGAGATAACAGTGACATTTTCCTGTTGCCTACTTTCAAGAAGTCTATTTAAAAAAAAAAAAGGAAGGAATGAAGGAAGAAAAAAGAAAAAGGTGAAAACTCCCGGCATCCCTTTTTCTCAGTAATAGGCAAGCTAAGATCCAGGACTATAGTGGAATTACTGCAGAGCTCCTAAAGGTAGCCAAGTGCCTTTCCCACTCTCTATTACTAAAATTCAACTCATTAGCTTGTCCTCTGGGAGACCTGAAGTCTGAATGTTACCGTGGAAAACAAGAAGCTTTCTTGATTTTTTTTCCCTGCAGACCTGTGCCCTGAGCTGGTGGATGGAAGGCTTTGTCTCTCCACAGAGGGGAGAGACAAGAACCTTGGAATGGCCTTCGATTGACAGCATGAGCGATTCCCTTTCCTCATCTTAAACAGCAGCTGCAGTCTTGAATTCATCATTTGGTTTCCAAGGTCTTCTGCTTGTCAAGCATTGGGCCAGACCTCCTCTGCTTCGCTGATGAGGAAAACTCGGAGTTTTAACTAACTTTCTCAAGGTTGCTTGGCAAGGCAGGGGGCAGAGCACAGAGGGGAGGTGCCATAGTCCCCCAATGCCTTCTAGCTGTGTGAGCATGGAGAGGCCACTGAACCTCTCTGAGCCTTAATTCCTTCACAAATAAAATGAGGATAATAAAGTTTACATCCCGTCTCCGAAATCACCCGATTGAAGACTAAAAGGGCCCTCAGAGATCATTAGTTCAACTACTTGATTTTACAAATTAAGATACTGATGCCTACAGAGTTTAAGAGTCCCATCCCAAGGTCACATAGCTCATTTAGCCATCAAGCCAGGACTTAAATCAGTGATTTAAGCTGGAAGGGACCTTGGATTGGTTGCTTATGTAGGCACCTATTCTTGCAAGAATGTAAAAAAAAATCTTTCCTGCATTAAAAAAAAACATAGGCTCTTGAAAATCAGCTGATGAAATCATCCCATTGTACAGGCAAGGAAATTGAGGCTCAGAGAGATTGACAAGTCAAAGCACTTACTTTTGGAAACCAAAATACAGACAAAAAAAATCAGAGTTCCTGTTTCCAAGGACCTTATATTCTAATGAGGAAGACAGAATATAAAAGGGAGCTGAAAAGGAGGAAGAGAGACAAGGAAAGAATGAAGATTAGCTGGTATGTGCCCTCCCTCAAGATGGCAGATTCAAGGATAACTGTCCAGTGGAAGGGGGCTGGAGGGGCTGAGGGAGAATGCAGCTAAGGCCTGAAAGTAAAGTGTCATCAACTTGACCAAGATGTCACAGGAAGGGGCAGGTCCAGATTCTGTGACTATTCTGTCCACTTGCATCACCTCATTGGGTTACTAGGAGAAAAGCACTTTCTAAACTATAAACTGCTATAGAAATATGAGTTTTTACAATAGTGGAAAAAACATTAGAGTAAAAGCTGAAAAACTTGGGTTCAAATCTCACCCTTGCCATTCCCTGGTTGTGTGAGCTTGGCCAAATTTCTTCCTCAATCTAGGACCCAGAGAAATGGCAGGATTCTAAAGAGAATAGGGGATGGAGTGAGAATTCTGGTTATTTAATTTCTCTATTACTCTGTTTCCCCATATGTAAAATGGAAGAGGCAGACTAAATGACCTGTAGCATTCCTGCCAGTTCTAAAAACCTACGATCTGTAAAGGAGGGGGATTTCCCAGCTTTCTTGTGCCATGGCTATAATACTAAGGGACTTAAACCCCTGATCTAGAGTCTCTCTTCAGTGGGCAAGGAGTAGCTCCCTCAAAAGCAGGCCCATCTCATGCCCCCTGGTCATTACTGGCTGTCTCCTCAAGTCACCCCTTTCATTACCTCTCGGCATATCTGGCTGGTTGCCCAGGATGGACTGGCTGAGATAAAGATGCTGTTACTTATATTTTCTAGAGAAGCCCAGAAGAGGATATTCTCAGCTATTCTGGGGAGAACTGGGGAAAAGCTTGCAGTGGACATCAGTGCCAGGGCTTTGGTTCCAAAAGGGTCAGAACTTCAGCCTTTGGACAGAGGCTCCAAAAATGAAAAGGTCAAGATTTCAGGGTACCAGGTTCCATGTGGGCATGTTAATTTTGGACAGTGTGGGGTCTGAAATGATTTCTTTTTCATCTGGCCTAAACAAAGCTTCCACACCCTTCAAAGGCCCAGCTCAAGTCTCATTTCTTCCTGATAAATGCACACTGGACACTTAACTCTGATTGCCTTAGTTTCCTCATCAGTAAAAATGAGCTGGAGAAGAAAATAACAAGCTATTCCACTATCTTTGCCAAGAAAATTCCAAATGGGGTCACAAAGAGACATGATTGAAAAACAACTGAACAACAACTATAACAACAGGGATTTTCGCTGTTTTTTCTGTTAGTCTTTAGTAGTCTGGTATAGAACACACCATATATATATTTGTGTGTGTATATATGTCCCCATATAACAGATGTATTCATTCATTTGTTCATTCATTCAACAAATATGTGTAAAGCACTATTCCAGATAATTAGTATGATTCAGTAAGAAAGAAAATATAGTCCTTGACTTCCAGGAGCTTATGTTCTAATAGTGATGATAACATAGGGGCCCAGATAAATATAATGCAAGTTGGAGAATGATAAGTTTTAAGGAAACAGGATGGAACACAGAATAAAAAACCTGAAGTTAGATTTAAGTTGCTGGGTTTAAATCCAACCCATGAGATTATCTAGGCCACCAAGAACAAATTATTTCATTTTTATAAACCTCAGACCATCCACCAGCCCCTAGGACTTCTCTAAGTCATATTTGGGTTGCAATCTGAATGGAGGAGGATGTCTCAAATCCCTCAGGGATTTATGTAAATGTGTAAGATCTAAGCAAAAAGATCTAACCTTGCACTGAATCCCAAATGAAATGGTGGTCCAAGTTAGGTCCTCACCAGTCAATAGAAGAAGCATCTCCAGAATGGGAGAGACCTGTGAGCTCATCTCATATCAATCCCTATTTTATGGAGTGGGAAACTGAAGCCCAGAGAGGTTTGCCTAGGATTACAAGGTGGTTTGCAGCAGGGTTTGTGACTCCAATTCCAGTGCTTTTCCATGTATTATTAGCCAATTAGAAATACTTTATTGGTGGCCATAGACTGCCCATATGCATGTTGGTTAAGAGGGACCCTAGATGGGTCTGACTATTGCAAAAAGGAAGCATCTCACAAACTCACACTCCAGGGATAACGACTTAGTAGCAGCATCTCTGGAGAGGGCGGGCAAGCTGAAAATTCATTTGTCACCCAGGGTCAGGGTTTTATGTGTTGATGTCCCCCCAGTGAAGCCTTTCTTTAATGATGTGGCGGTTTTTATGTTAGGGCTTTAATTTCTCCATAAAGCCCATTTTTGGACATCATGCCTATAGTAGGTTGCTAGTCACAGCCAACGAATCCTATTGTGAAGTCAAATCTTTTGGGGGGGTGCGTAATCTGACACTCCCTCCTTCAGCCTTTTCCAATAAGTAATTTGGGCACTAAGGTAGCAACCGCTCAGGCCAATAAAAGCATACATCTCTTAAATCGATGATATCAATCTTCCCTTGGGAAGTAAGAAGATGGCACTGGATGACCTCAAATGGCCCTTTCAGCTTCAATCATTTATATGCTATGCTTTTTAACATTCTAATTTTTAATATCCTTTCTAGTTCTAATCTATGTTCTAAAGACCATGCCAGCTCTAAAACTCTGATTCTCTTCTTTTTTCTTTTCTCCTCCTCTGTCTTCTCTTCTCCCTTTTCCTCTCCCCCACCTCCTCCTCTTCATTTCTTCTCTCCTCCTCTCCCTTTTCTTCTCTTCCTTTCTCTTTCTTTTCTTCTCCCCTTCTTTTCTCTTTTCTCTCCTTCCCCTTCCCTATAATGTATATCAGAAATACATACATATTACAATGGTGGCAGACTGGATAGAGTTTCAGGTGATATCAATTCAAACCCTGCCCCTGACACTGAGTGACTCTGAGCACATCATTACCTTTTTTCAGTCTTGGCTTCCTCATCTGTAAAATGGGCATAACAACCACAACAACAATATCTTTCTCCCAGGGTTGTTGTGAAGATCAAATTAGATAATATTTATAAGATGCTTCGCAAACTTTAAAATGCCTTATAAATGCTAGCTATTATTATTATACTATTGTTTAAATATATACAAATATATGTGTGCATGTGAATATATTTAAATAACATATATATGGACCTATGTATGTGCATATACACATATACAGATAGATGTAAATATACATACATACACACATATATACATACACACATACATAGAAAGACACAGATACATATATGTCTAGACTTGTGAGTTGAATAGCACCAAATTTTGGGGGATTCTACCATAATCTTCAGAAAATTTTCAAGAGGAAATAACTTTTTAAAGGAAATTTTAAGAAAAAAAGAAGCACATCAAAGAACATTTCTCCTTAATAATAGTATCTTGTTTCCCACCCCCCTTTGCCCTCCACTTCCTAAAGATGCTTAGTATTTCCATCTAGCAACATCTACTGTAGGGACAGCTAGGTGGTGCAGTAGAAAAAGAGTCAGGACTCCAGACCTGGCTTCAAGATCTGAAGACCTGAATTCAAATGTGGCCTCAGACATTAATAGCTATGGATCCTAGGCAAGTCACTTAACTGTTTGCCTCAGTTTCCCTATCTGTAAAATAAAGTGGAGAAGGAAATGGCAAACCATTTCACTATCTTTCCCAAGAAGACCCTGAATAGGGTCTCAAAGAGTCAGATAACTATTGTCTTCTGGGCTCTGGGTCTGCAAGTCCAATTGCCTATGAGCTATCCTAATCTGAATGTCCCATCAGCCCCAAATTGAATTTCTTATCTATCTATCCCCAAACCTCCCTCTCCCTCACCTCCTTGTGTGGGTTTTACTCTCCCTGTCAGCAGCATCATTTTTTACCCAATCAATCACCCATATTCAAAAACTTGAGAGTTATTTTTTACTTTTCTCTTTCCCTCACTTCTCAGACTTAATCAATTACCAAGTTCCATCAATTCCACCTCCACCACATTGTGCTAATCGGTCCCCTTCTCTCTATTCCCTGAAGTCACTCTATTGAAGAATCTCATTACTTTCACCTAAACTACTACAATAGCATCCTCACAGGTCTGCCCACTTCCATATTCTCCTCTCTCTAATTTATTCTTTATAACACTGTCAGAATCATCTTTCTTATTCATAGATTTGATGACACTTTTTCTGCTAAAAAAAATCTTTAGGCTTTTCCCACTGCCTTACTAGGTAAAATCCAAACAGCAGCCTGGCATTCAAGGCTCCCGACAAACCTAGACTATCTTCCCCTCCCTGATCTTTTCCTATACCACATCCCTCTCCTCTATCCACCTGGTGGCAAATGGATGGAATGCCCAGTTTAGGAGTTAGGAATACCTGAATCCAGATCCAGCCTTAGACACTTACTAGCTGGGCAAGCCACCTAGCCCTACTTCCTCAGTTTCCTCGTCTGTAAAATGAGCTGGAGAAGGAATGACAAAGCACTTGAATATCTCTGTCAAGAAAACCCCAAATGGGGTCATGAACATGGACAACTCATCGACAAAGCAGCAACAATAGCTCATGTGGACTAATGACTTAAGTTTTGTCCACTAAGCACAATCTCCCACTTTCATACCTTTGGTCACACTACTTCCTAAACCTGGAATTCTGTTCCTCCTGCCAATTCACCAGCTATAGTATTCATTCTGAATTCTCCTTCCTCCATAAAGGATCCTTGATTTCACCCCACCCTCCACTACTGACAATCTTCCCCCCTTAAACCTCCCAAAACACATTGCTCCATATCCTTCTAATACATTTATTAGGTACAGTAAGACTGTGAGTTATATTTATCTAGATTTGAGTCTTTTTCTTCTTACTAGATAGTAAGTTCCCTGAAGACAGGAATACTATATATACATAGTACTTATATATAGTTTACAGAGTAAAAGTATTATGTTTTATCTGCATTCCTGCTCCTAATTTAGGACAGTGCCAGATCAAAACAGAGAAATAAAAGTTTTATGAATCTAAATGAAGCTGTAACTTCTGGTGGATAGTATATATTTATTATATCTTCACATAATCATACATATAGAGATGGAAGGGACTTTAGAAATCCATAGGTCCAGATATTTGAAGAGAAGAAGCCCTCAAAATGTTCTAGTCCAATTTCCTCATTTTACAGTTCAGGAAACTGAGGTAACAGACTGAGCAGTAATAGAACTAGGATTTGAGTCTGAGTATCTTGATTCCAACAGTTTCCCCATCATTCTACAGTGAAATTATAAATTCAAAATCTATATTTAAGGTATGCCAATTCACCCTCCAGTCATCAAGGTGATTTTCCTAAAGCACATACTCAATAAACCCCAGTGGCTCCCTATCCCTTCCAGGGTCAAATACAAAATACTCTGGCAATCAAAGATCTTCCTAAATTACAAATAAGATTAAATATTAAAAAGCTAAAATTAAATTAAATAATAATATTATCTAAGGAAAATACTAATAAGCCCTCTCCTACCTTTCCACTTATATCTCATTCTGATCCAATGACAACAGCCCCCGTTGCTCATCTCACAAACAGGATCCTCATCTCTCAATTCAGGACATTTTCTCTGGCTTTCCCCATGCTTGGATAGTCTCTCCCTCCTCAACTCCAACCACTGGTTTCTCCAGCTTCCTTCAGTTCCCAACGAAAAATTCTACTTCTTATAAGATCAGTCCAAATCTTCCTTAATGCTTGTGTCTTTCTCCTGTGGATTATGTCATATTTATCCAGTCTCTACCTTCTTTGTACATAATGGCAGCTCCCTGACGGATTGTAAACTCCTTGCTTGTCTTTTGACTTTCTTTGTATCCCTAGCACTTAGCCTACTGCCTGGCACATAGCAACTGCTTAATAAAAATTTATTGACTGACTAATCACAAGCAACCCAAGGAGACATGATATAGACATGAAAAATAAGATATAGCACTCCACATTACCAAGTATATATACTCTCTGTAACTTGAGTGGTTCTGGGATGTGGAGGAAGGAGAAGTTCTAAAAGAGTAGGGTAGTCAAGAAAGGTTTCCTACCAGAAATAGATTTTGAACTGGACATTGAAAGAAATCTAAAACTAAAAAAATGAAAGGGGAAGCAGGAAGGCATCCCAGGCAAATGGCGTGTGAGAGAGAATGAAGATATTTATGTAAAACAGGTCATCTGCTTGGTAGGGATTACTCATCAACCCAGCTAAGCAGCAGGATAGATTTCAGGGATTCTGCAACTGGTGCAGGGGCAGATGGGGCTGAAGTGACATCATTCTAGAGTTCTAGTGGAAAGTCATCATCTTCTGTCTTTTTATGATTTCCCCATCATCAGGGAGAATGCTGCATGAGGGACCATTCAACTCCATTGCAGACTGACTTTTCCAGGGTCCTACAGTATATGATGAGAAGGGCTCGTATGGACATTGTGAGCTTCCTCCCGGCTGGGGTACTCTGCCACTAGTCTTGCCCATTGTCCTGGTTCTGCTGCTAGAATTAAAGAGAATAAAACCCCAATACACATGCATATACATATACACATGCACATCACACACATATGTCTATATAAATAAACATAACTACACATACATATCTATATAAAAATACACAACATACACATATAAACACATACATGATGAATATACTTGCAATGCCTTTATTTATTCATGCACCTACACACATATATATCTCCATATACATATATACCTATATACTATATAGCACACCTACATACATACTCACATTTGCACACACTTATGCACACAAACATAATCTACATATACATATCTACACAAAAACATCTACATACATAATACACCCAACACATATAAGCACACACTTACATGTGTATAAGTACACATAAATGTACCTATATACATATATACAAATACACACATACATAAACATTTATGCACACACATTTCTATACTCACATACCTATATATTGTGGTGGATAATTAATAAGAACTACAGAAACACAAGCTGAGCCACATAATTTATTAGCGAAAATGTCATAAAAACAGGTCACTGGACTTCCCAGTTAATCCAAAGACCTGAATATAGAGAGACAGATTTTTTACATATTAAAAGCAATCAAATAAGATCAAGTAATTAAAAGAAAACAATTAACAGAATATAAACCAGCACATAAAATTTGGTAATCTGATTTCCAGTTGGAGAAAAGATTAGGGACTTTTCGAGTTAGGAGGGGGAGAGTAAACAGGTGCATGCCCCTGAAATCAGAAAAAAGAGGTATCACTCCCCTTCTCCCCCCAGTGTCTGCAATCAGTCAAAGGAACATAGAAATAATAACTGATTGACCATCACAGGATCAATTTTCAGATAAAGAATATGGGCTGCTTGAGATGGGTAATTGTGAGAAAACTCCTTCATCTTGGGATCTGAGTGGGTTTCTGGTCACCATAACCTAGACTCCTTAGTTAAGGGTCTCTAAGCAACAAGTAGAGGTGGTCTAGCTTCCCAGCCACTCAGGGCTAGGTTCAAATAATGCAATAAAGTTTTCTCACAATTCTCATAATTGAATAAAAGTTTTCTCACAAGACAGAAATTGGATTAGACCCATAATTGAATAGAAAGGGAACTGAGCTAGCTCCAGAATTGAATCACAAAATGGAGTGAATGTGGTTCCCTCAATTCCCACAATCCTCTCAATACATACACACACACACATATAATGCACACATACACCTACACATCTACACACATACACACGTAGTCAAGGGCTTTGTTTTTTGGAAAAGAACTTGAGTTAAACATAGCACTGGCCCGAAGCCACCAATGATAATACCAAACATGTCTCTGTGCCCACTGCATTAGGCAGGAGACAAAAATGTAGTGTGAGTCACAGCACCAAAACAGGAGTGGAATCTTCAGACTGGAGGTGGTCTGTTAGCGTGTAAGGACTGGAAAGGCAAGCCTCGCTAGGTCATTAAGGGAGTGGATAAAAGGCACTGGTAGAAGGGAAATGGGAAGGAACAAAACCTCATTCATCCCTAATTTGCTTTTCTTTTTTGAGGGAAGGTGAGTCGAGAGAAAATGGGTTAAAGTGAGAAGCCAGGACACTATAGCTTGGAATCCTTCATAGCATTTAGATTCAGAAAAGACTCTTAAAAACCATTTAAGCAAGGATTTTAAGCCAAAAGGGACCTTCCAGGCCATTTTGGAGATCAGGGACCAAGGCACAGAGGGGTTACTTAACTTCCTCAGGGTGTTCATAAGGGTCAGAGGTGGCTCATGAGTCCAGGAATTCCTAATTCCAAGACAGTGTCCTATCCACTAGACCCACGGAGCTTGAACTTTTGGTCATGTATTCCTCTGGCAGTCTGGTTCTTTTCAGAATAATATTATTAAATTCATAAAATAAAATGCATATGGATTACAAAAGTGACTAACTATGATAAAATAGAGTTAGCAAAATATTTTTTTAAAAAAATTGATTTGGGGACTGAATGTGGATCACAACATAGTATTTTCATCTTTCTTCTTGTTGTTTCTTGCTTTATTTTCCTTTCTCATTATTTTTCCTTTTTGAGCTGATCTTTCTTGTACAACATAATGAATGTGGAAATATATATATATAAAAGAATTGTACATATTTAACATCTATTGGATTACTTGTCTTCTAAGGGAAAGGGGTGGAGAGAAGGGAGGGAAAACAATTTGGAACACAAAGTTTTGCAAAGGGGAACACTGAAAACTATCTTTGCATGTATTTTGAAAATAAGAAACTATTATTATGAAAAAATAATAAAATTTAAAAGCAAGTCCATGGCCTCAGGTGAAGCAGCTTTTACAAGGTCACATTATAACATATAACCCATGTCACTATAACTCCCCAATTCTTTGACCTCCTAATTCTATGAGAGAAAACTGGGATCTAGAGAAGAGTAATTTGTCAGATAGGACATCCTCTAGCTAGCTAGTACTAGTGACCTTTCTGCCATAAATGTCCCCTTGCCTTAGTCTCTTGCTTTTCCTAGCTTCCTCCATTACTCCATTTATTAAGCCAGCCCTTCTCAGATTAATCTCCATTTTCTCTGGGTGTATCTTGCATGTATCTATCTATTTACATATCACCTCCCCCATTGAAATGTGAGCTCCCTGAGGGCAGAAAATGCTTTTGCTTCTTTTTGAATTCCCAGGGCTTAGCACTATGCCTGACACCTGTTGTAGTTCAGTCATTTTTCAGTCATATCTGAGTCTTCATGATCCCATTTCAGGTTTTTTTTTTTTTTTTTTTTTTTTGCGGAAATACTGGAATGGTTTGCCATTTCCTTCTCTGGCTCATTTGACAGATGAGGAAACTGAGGCAAGCAGAGTTAAGTAACATACCCCATTTATATGACTCCAGATCTGGCTCTCTATCCATTAATAAATACTTTCTGACTGACAAATGATTTCCAAATTCCAAGTCAACAAACATTTATTAAAGACCCACAGTACCATGGGAACAGAGAAAAATACAATTTAGATAAGATGTAGTCCCTGTCCCTCATACAACTTACAGACCAGGAGAAGACAGAGGGGAGAATAAGACATCAGAGATAACTAGATGGAATGATGGATAGGGCATTGAGAGTCAGCAAAACCTGAGTTTGATGTGTACTGAACTATGGGATGGGAGGACAAACTATTTAAAGATCTCAGTTTTCCCATTTGAATAAAATGAGGAGGCTGGATATGATGGTCACTGAGGTCACTAAAACTTTGATCCTATGAACTATTATTCCGAATGATACTGGATAAATGCATTATAGAGGAAGAGAGGAAAGGGCCACATGAGTGGAAAGGGGAATGCTGCTTCTTGAAGGCTTCTCAAAGGAGGAGGTATTGGAGGCAGGGAAAGAATCCCCAGCTAAAGAAGAGCAGTACAATTTCCAGCCTAGACACAGTAGGAATAAAGGCTGGCTTTAGGTCTCAGCTAAAAGCTCATCTTCTGAAAGAAGCCTTTCCCAAACTCCCTTAATGCTGGTACTTTTTTCTTTTTGATTACCTGCAATTTATTTCATATATGTCTTGTTTGATCATAGTCTCTTCCATTAGGCTGTGAGTTCCTCGAAGGCAGGAACACTTTTTGCCTTTCTTTGAATTTCCAGCCTTTAGCACTGTGCCCAGTACATAGTAGGAGCTTAATAAATGCTTGCTGACTAACTGCAAACCAGTCTTGCTGCATCGTGAAATGTGAATACTGTAGGAGGTAAAGTTGGAAAGGCAGGGTGATAACCAGATTGTGGAGGGTCTAAAATGCTATCTAAAGCTAGATGAGCCTGTAAGGCCAGGTATATATGAATCAGAATGGATGTCTCCATGGTTCTATATGTGTGCATGTGGAAGAATATTTTAAACCATCCTCCGAGCAGCCAGACAGCCTCAAAGCCAACAGGAGCCATATTAAAAGAGTTCCCTTGCCAATGCATTATTCCTCTGGGTGTCCAAATGCCAGCTTAGCCAGGGCAGGAAGGTTCAGTTTACAGAACAGTGAGATGTTTAAGGAGCTGACGACTGAACGTTTTAAGAGGCGGTATATAATAGTGTAAGCCACCAAACACCAGAGCAGCCCACACTCTCGGCTTAGGTTGAGCTCAACTATGTGGAAGGCTGCCAGCAACATAAAGGGGTTTCAATTAGTCACGCAAGGGTCTGACTTATCTGTCAGTGGACACATTTCACATATGCCCAAGGAAGAAACAAGTAACAGGCTAAATGAGAACAAAACAGGAGGGTCCTAACCTACAAATCTATTTTTCTCGTTTAGCCTTGAATGGGAAGTGGGACAGAGGAAGGGCTAGCCCAGGCTAGGGAAGCCACAGCAGCAAAATACAATCTCATCTGCTTGGCATTCAAGGCCCTCCCTGGTCAACTGCCATCCCTCTTTGAAGCATTTTTCCTTTCTAAAGAAAAATATGAGGAGCAGCTAAGTGGTGTAGTGGATAGAGTACCATCCCTGAAGTCAGGAGGACCTGAGAAGTTCAAATCTGGTCTTAGACACTTCACACTTCCTGCCTGTGTGACCCTGGGCAAGTCACTTAACCCCAAATGCTTAGGGAAACAAAAAAAAAAAGAAAGAAAGAAAAATATTTGGGGAGAAGAGAGGGCTCAGGCCAACTGCACACTCCACAGATACCCATAACTACAGATGGTATCATTATATTGCTACCCTTTCTGAGATGGATGCTTTAAGCAAATTGTCTCCTGAATATGCTGTCATCTGCCTTTGTTCACACTGTTCTCTATATCTGGATACCTATTCCCAATTCTTTCTCAGCTGAATCCCTGCTTATTCATTAAAGCTAAGTTTAAGTGCCATTTCCCAGATCAGTTGCTAAATTCAAAGAGAAAAATGCCAATAATCCATACATAATCCATACATAAATATGCATCCTGAGTATTTACTTAGTTTTAAAATGTAATGTTATCTATGTTTATTTTTTGTTATTTTGTTAACTATTTCCCAATTACATTTTAATATGGTTCAGACACTTGAGAGAATGATACCAAGCAGTATGGGGCATCTATTTGTTATCTCTGTCCCATAGGAAACCTTCCGATCCCCAATATCCCCCCCTCTTCATTTCTCTTTAGTTCTAATGCAGCATTTTGTACCTACTATTCTTATATAATATTGCATATTAAAATTGTCTATGTGTTTTATTCTATTACCACAAAGTGAGTTCAGTGAGTAAGAATTCTTTTTTATCTAACTTTAAAAAAACCCTTTCCCTTTACATAGTATAATGCATGGAAAAAAGTTGTTTTTAAAAGTATGATAAATGAATGAGTGAAAGAAAGTATAGAGAAGACAGCAACCATGTTACTGACAGGAAAATATTACAAAGATCATCAGCTCCATCTAGACTCTTTCAGTCTTGCTGTGGGGGTGAAATTTGCATAATAATAATAACTGACATTTATATAGAGCTTTAAAGCTTTTCAAAGTTCTTTATGTACAAAATGTAGTAGAAGGGGATTGAATATTCTAAGTGCAAGTGAGAGAGTAGACAGGGGTAGGGAGTGACATGTGAGACAGCAGAGTTAGTTCAAGAGATAAACATGTGGCTAATGGCTTTTCTGGCTATCTGGTTGGGTCCAGCTGGTTGGAGTCTCCATTACAAGGAGCTGAAATAGCCCCTTTGGCTATGAGCTAAAATTGCTGACAAAACCTATGAGGCTGAAAGATAACTGAAGTGAGCAGCAGATGGCAGCAGTGAGCAATACCAGTGTAGCTGTCTAGGAGAGCAGTGCTCTGAACCTGCCAGTTCCCGGGAGAAAATAACTCACTTGATAGCATTACCAGAGAACCCCATTAGTTATAAAGGGGAGCACTTCCCAGGACCTCTGGGTGCCCTGGCCACATGCTGCCATGCCAGTAAAGTTTGGGAGAGACATGAAAGGGAAGGGAATAAGTATTTATTAAGTAATTATTATGTGCTAAAAACCATTCTAAGCATTTTACAAATATCACATTTAACATGAAGTTTAGAGATGACAAGATTCCTGTCCCCATGGAGATTATAATCTAACAGATAATCTATGGGAGAAAGTGTGTGTGTGTGTGTGTGTCTGTGTCTGTGTGTTGGATAAGGGAGAAAACTTTCTAATCATTAATTTTACTACACTTATGGGTTTCCTCAATGATTTCATCTTTCACCAGCACACACTGTTAAATTAAATGTCTTTTGCTTTGAATTAATGTATTCTCTGGTTGTGTGGGAATACAGCTGTGGGAGATCACAAGCAGGTTTGGTGTGAATGCTGACTCCTAATATGTCTTGGACCTGAGAGCTCTGAGGGCACCATCTTCCTGTACAGGTGTGGGTAGTGGGACCAGGGGATGGGTATCTCAAAAATCAGTATGAAGGTGGCCATGGACTGGTGATAAAAGTGAACTGAATAGAGGAGAGGAGGGTGTGTGGGTATGTTCCATTTACAGTGTGGTGGAGTGGAGTATAGAGATGTCACACTCAAACAGAAATAGCTGGGTGGCAAAGTGGATGGAGCACTAGGCCTGGGGTCAGGAATACCTGAATTCAAATGTAGCTTCAGATATTTACTAGCTGTGTGACCCTAGACAAGCCACCTTACCCTATTTATCTCAATTTTCTCATCTGTAAAATGGGGGTAATAATAGCACTTATCTCCCAGGATTATTGTGAGAAACAAGTTAATTATAAATCACTTAGCACAGTATCAGGCACATAGTAAATACTCTACAAATGTTAATTATTATTATTAGAAATGGGGGCATTAAACTGTATAAAATAATTCTTGAAATTATCTATATGCTATTGTATTTTTATTTATTTTGTTAAGTACTCAGGAGCTAGGTGGTGGCTGGGCCAGGAGTCAGGAAAACCCAAGTTCAAATGTGACCTCAGACACTTAATTAGCTATATGGCTCTGGCTAAACCACTTCACCTTGTTTGCCTTGGTTTCCTCATCTGTCAAATGAGCTGGAGAAAAAAATGGCAAATTGCTCTAGTATCTGTGCCAAGAAAATCTCAAATGGGGTCACAAAGAGTCAGACACTACTGAAAAATGATTGTACAAGAACAAAAACAGTCTGATTACATTTTAATGTGGTTTGGGCTGCATTGGTAAGTATCATGAGTCTTCAGGCAGTTTGTCTGACACCTCTTGAGGTAGTAGATAGAAAACAGGTCTCAGAGATAGGAACAGTCCTACCCCTGACATAGACTTGACAAATGACTCTGGGGGACAAATCCCTTAACCACTCAGTGCCCCTCTAAGACCCAAAGTTACAAAACAGCTGCTATCTACATTAGTCAAGGGAGTTTCCTCACTGGGAATTCCCTATACCAATTAAATCACAGTTCTATACAAAAATAAAGATTCCTCTCCCCTGCCTCTGCCCTGGCAATGGAAATCATGTCCTGTGAGAGAATCCTGTGCTAAATGTTAGAAACAGATACAAGTTTAGAGATGACAATGTCCTGCCCACATAAAGATTACAATCTAATGGGGATTTATGACATATTCAGGAGTATGTAAAGGTCAGGAGATAGAATAAAGTCAGGTTCAGAGGTCTGCAATCTCTTCCTCTACTTCCCAAAGCTCTCAACTCATTTATCGTCAAAGATTTTTCATGCATCCTGTAAGTGACATACTCCCCGTTTCAAGGAAGCTCAATGCAAAGGCTGAATGATTGTTTCTCCAAAATAAAAAAAAGCAGACTTATTATTTATTTATTTGTTTATTTTTAGCAGCGGGCAGGGACCAATCATCTTAGAAAAAGCAAAAAACTTCAAAAGACTTCCTCTAAATTGAATGCTTACAAATGTCCAATAAATCTCTCTGGGTTTAGATTTCAAAAATAGAGGCAGTTCCCACTTGGTACTTCTTGGTATTTTATTTTTTCTCTTCATTTGTACCTTCTCCCTGTCTCCAAAGACTTAAGGTTCACTTCTTGATACTTCTATCCATTTATTTGAAGGTTCAAACCTGCATCCCAACAGATGACATCAAAAGGGCAGACAGAATCATAACAGTAATGTATATCCTCAGATAGATGATGCAGTGGGAAAACTATAGGGTATAGAGTCAGGAAATCCTGCCTCTGATGTATATTAGTTTTGTGACCTTGGGCAAGTTCTTAACTGCTGCCTGCCTCAGTTTCCCCATCTGTAAAACAAGGGGTAATAATAGTCTCTACTTCTGCCTCAGTTTCCCCATTTGTAAAATGGGAGTGATGATAAAAGTATCTACCCATGTCTCAGTTTCCCCATCTGTAAAATGGGGATAATAAGAGTATCTCTGCCTGAGTTTCACCATCTGTAAAATGGGCATAATAATAGTATCTACCCCACCTCAGTTTCCCCATCTGTAAAATGGAGATAATAAAAGTATCCACCTCTGTCTCAGTTTCCCCAATTGTACAATGGAGTTAATAACAGTATCTACTTCTCAAAATTGTTGCAAGGACTCCACACCCAGTGCTCCTTCCGTTATACTAGCCTACAACAATTCAGGGCATCAAATCTTGTTTCTAGAGCCCCTTGAAGTCAAGCCTATTCCACAGGTGAGGGAAGAGAGGATAAGCCTTTAAGTGACTCGCCCATGATCACAGAGTAAATGAGTCATCAAACCCCAGGTCTCCTGACTCTGAATCTGACTTCAATCTCTTTCTCTCTCTCTAAGCTGCCCTGGATTATTTCAGAGGAGAGGGAGATAGCTTCCAGCTGGGGGGACCAGAGAAGCCTTTACAGAAGGGGCCTTTGAGCTCATTCTTGGAGGATGTGAAAGATTTGAATCCAAGGAGCTGGAGGTAAAGAGGGGGAGAAAAGAAGGGGGAGCTGGGAGGGCATCTCCCAGATCGGCAATCAAAGTGGAAACCCCTCTCCCTGGAAGTCACCAACTTGGAAGTCTGCAGCTGACAAGACTGTGTGTGCCTTCCCTTTAAAGGACCATCGTGCAATTTCAGTCAAACGATGATCTATACCATATGAAATGAGCCCCCGTGCAGGGAGACAACACTAATTAGCTGTCAGGAGTGATGCAAACTCTACCCTGATCCCCTCCCTGACAATCTATCTGAGAATCACCCTTTGCCATTGAGTGCCGCTCCATGATAAAAAGGAAATATGTTCAAAGCAGAATGGCTAACAAGAAGGGGGGAGAAGGGGGAAGGACTCAGGGAGACAGAGAAAAGCAGATTGCTTCTGACACTTTCCCAAGAGAAGAAAAAATTAAAAGCATTCAAAAAAAATAATTTGTCATCATCAGGTCTCAAAAATAACATTCTCTTGAAAAGTAGGGTTTGCATCCAGGGTATTTCCAGGCATCTGTTCAGCATGTGAGATACATGTGGGGCTTGGGGGTGCCAGAGTCAAAGTCAGGTCTTCATTGGAGGGCCTGGATAAACACTCTGGGAGGAGGTGGGGGTGGGGAGCTGGTAACTGGATCACAAACCTTAGAAATCATCCAGTCCATTCCTCTATTTAAAGCAGTGGAAATTGTGGTAGAGAGATAGCAAGGGATTTGTCTGAGATTACAGAGACAGTGAAGGGAAGGGCCAGGATCTGAACCCAGTTCTCTCTAATCTAAATTCTGTTCTTCTTCCAAATGAAAAACTGATGGAGTTCTAGACTTGGCAGTTTTTTCTAAGATACCATTCCCTTTCCCCTAATTTCCCACAGCTCCCTGGGATTGGGCTCAGAGATCTGAGTCAGGGGAGTCAGAATGGGCATCTTCTGCCATGGCAGTAAGTAGAGAAGGTGGAACGAGGGTTGGCTCTGCAGTCTGTGGACATCTATCATAATCCTGCCTCTGACACTTCCTCCTAGTGTGGATTTCAGCAAAGCATCTTCCGCTTCCTAAATTCTAGTCTTTCTCATGTGTTAAACAAGAGAGTTGGCTAAAGAGCTTCTGAGATCTTTTATAGCTCTGTATCTATGACCATACACTTTATGCCCATCAAACTGGCAAAGATGGGAAGTGATTAGAAAAATGTAGGGCTGGTTGGATTATGGGAAGTCTCGTCCCCCTGCCCCAACAGTGTCCATCATGAAAATGCAAAAAAATTCTTTCTGATTAGTGTTCTCTATTTGTTTTTTTTCCAGTGTTTATGCTAATCAACTGCTTTCTAAATAATGCTTTATTATTAAAATAAAGCCAACTTTAAATTCTTTTTAAATGAGAGTTAGCCCAAATGATTTCCAGAGCTTCTCCCAGCTCTAACAGTCTGGGGTTCTGACTGTGATTCTCCCACTAACTTACTTGCATTCATTGCAACTTAATTGCATCCATTAGCTTCTTCTTATAAGATTTTGACAGGAGTCAAAGGAGGAGAAGGGAGGAGGGAAACAAAGTAAGTAAACAAAGTAAACAAGTAGACAAAGTAAACAAAGACACACCAGTCTTGGCTGGAGCACAGATGATATTAAGAATAAGTACATTAGTAATAATTAACAATAATAGCAAGTTTCTCTTAACATAACATTAAGAAGGCATAATATATTAATTTTGTTATAATTATATTATTTTATATAATTAGATTATAATTATATTAAATAATGTATGATATGATATTAACATAATTAATAATAATGAACAATAATGATAATAACTAGCATTCATGTAGCACTTTCAAGTTTTCACAGTGATGCTACTGGATCCTGAAAGCAACTACAGGTCTCATCATCCCCATTGTGTAGACTAGGAAATTGAGGTTGGGAGAAGTTAAGTTGGTAAATATCTAAAGTGTTCTGATTCCAAGTCCAGCTGGGATCTAGGACATCATATAAGCTCTGTTTGAGGGAAGTATTGGGGATAAAGTCAGAAAGGCAGGTTGGGATCACATTGTGGCAAAAGGGTCTCCAATATCAGACTGCAAAGCTTGGACACCGCAACGTCTTGGAAAGAGTGTTGCATTTAGGGCAAGAGGATCAGATTTAGAATCCCAGCTCTTCTGATTGCCATCTATTTTTCTCTGGGTGTATGACTCAGTTTCCCCTTCTATAAATTTAAGGAGTTGGGATTGATGCTTCCTAAGGGACTTCATTCTGCACACAGCATCAGTGGAAGGATTCAATGACAGCCTGGGATAGGGGCTTTAAGTAACTGGCAAACAGGAGCTGTCCAGTCGACCCCGTGGCTAAACCTTGCCTCCTTTCTCCCTGGAGACTTTGGGGGACAGATCCCTCGATGGTGTCGACACCCCAGGTGATTTTGTCACATTTCTGCTGGGTTTCTCTGTGTTTTGGAGTCATATCCTTAAGCTTCCTCTGCAGCATGCTCTTCCCTAACTAACCATCCCCTCAGGAAACCTCATCCTTCCCTCTTCCCTGGGGGGAAAACCCACAGCTATTATTGCAAGAGCGGGAGTCAGGGGGCCATGCCTGGTGGGAGTAGGGGTCTTGAGGAGGGCCAGAGGAGAAGCTTGTCTTAGGAATATTCTCACAGGCTTGTGCCCCAAGCCTCCCAGGAAGCCATTTCAATTCTCATTGGAGAGATAAAGGGAACTGAGAGGCAGCAGCCCCTTCACACAAGCCTGTGTTGACATGCTGAAAGGTTGCCATGGTAACAGCCGTGTGTCAGGGGCAGCTGGCAGAAATGTAATCTGGGTAAACAACAGGCTTGCCCTCCCAACTGGCCAGGCAGGGCAAGGGTCAGAGACTGGAAGGTGGGGGTGTGAGCCTCCCTCCCCCATACAATCCCCATACTCCCCCCCCCATCTTTCCTCTGAGGCTCTTGACTAGTGAGCAAATGGAAAGACTATGAGAGAGACTATGAGACGAATGGGGTTTTTTTTGTGTTTTGTTCTGTTTTTAAATGCCAGTCCACAGTGGCTGAAGTCTGTGGACAGTGGGTCTACCCACCAAGGTGCCAGCTCTTTGTTGAATAACTTGAACACAGAGTGGCGCTTCTGGGCCAACTGGGCCAGTGATCTCCAGAGCTCTCCCCTGCTTGAGGAAAGAACTATCCCCCGCCCTGCACTGGGAGGGCAGCATCCCAGCCCCACTGGGTACCAGACATCCAATCCATAACCCTATTTGCTGGACTTTTGAACCCTGAGGACAAAAGGATCCTGGTCCCCACTTTTCTCCTAATTTCTTGAATGGGGAACACATTTGAGAATTTCCCAAAGCCACCAGATGGAGAAAAATAAATGGAAAAAAATAACAAGTTTACTGACAAAGGTGATATTAGAATTACCGCAGTTTCCAATTTGCCATTAGACAATTGATCAAAACATTTACTAAGTGCTTACAATGTGCAAAGAAGGCATTGTGCTAGATATGGGGGATGTGGACAAAAACTTAACTATGTCTGCCCTCAAAGGGATTATACTCTAAGAGGGAAAAACATACACAGAAATATAAAAACGAAATATAGGCAAAATATACACTAAGCCATATCTGGGGTTGGCAGAGGAGTACTAAGCACCTGGGAGCATTAGAACAGGCTTCATGTAGGAGGCAGGATCTTCAAGGGAACCAGGGATTCTAAAAGGTAGAGGTAAAGAGAGAGTATTTTCAAAGTGTGGAGGGACACCCTGTATGGATGTATCACTCCCTATTTGTGGACTTCAGTTACTCTGTGAACTAAAGAGATTGGATGATGAAATTGATGTCTCCTTCTTATTCAAGGGCACTGTGATTTTAACTAAATATGGCAGTGATCAGAGAACCAGATCTGGAATCAGGTAGACTTAGGTTCAAAATATGGCCTCAGACACTTACTAGCTGTATAACTCCGGGCAAGTCACTTAACAAAAGTCTGTCTCAGTTTCTTCATCTTTAAAATGGGTATACTAACAGCACTTAAATCTCACAGGATTGTTATGAGGATCAAATAAAGTCATATTTGTGAAGTGCTTCACAAACCTTAAAGCACTACATAAATACATAAAATATCAATATTAGCTATTATTCTAACTTACAGTTCTACTTTCTCCCTCTTTACTACTTTAGATCTCCTTTGCTACTTTGGTGGCTAAGTAACGACCTGCCTTTGTCTCACAGCTAGGTGGCATAGTGGATAAAACATGAAACTGGAAGTAGTGACAAGAGTCTTGGGTTCAAATTCTGACTTAGATACTTATTAAATCCTTGGGCAAGACATTTATCTTACCTCTGTTTTCTCATCTCTAAAACAAGATTGGGGGAGGGTTTCCGATGATTTCTGAGATATTCTCGAGTTTTAAAATCTATGATCTGAAGGATTTTCAGGAAAAGTCTGAGTATAGCTACTGAGATGAATATGTCAAGGGCACCATGGAGATTTTTTTTTAAACTCAAATCATTGGGCTATGTTATTCTCCAGCCTTTGTTCCATCTCTTTGTCCATTTCTGTACCAAAACTTAATGTCAAGGGCTCAAAACTAACATATTTATTCTGAGGCAATTGGGGTTGTGACTTGCCCAGGGTCACACAACTAGGGAATGTTAAGTGTCTGAGGCCACATTTGAACTCAGGTCCTCCTGACTTCAGGGCTGGTGCTCTATCTACTGCGCCACCTAGCTGCCCCTAAAACTAATATATGTAACAATATTCTCACAGGCTTCCCCTAACCCAGAAATGATTTAGTATTTACTTTGTATATATTTTGTATTTTATTTACATCTCTGTGTGGATGTTTTCCCACCATTTGAATGTAAGCCTTTTGAGGGCAGGAAGTATTGGAGGGGGGGAAGAGACAGAAAGAAAAACAGAGAGGTAGACACAGATAGAGGTAGAAAGAGACATACAGAGAGAGATAGACAGACAGAGACAGAGAGAGACAAAAAGACACAGGGAGATAGAGACAGAAACAGACAAACGGGATGGGAGAAGAAAGAGATAGAGACAGAGATAGAGACACACAGAGAAAAACTGAGAGACAGAGAAAGAGAGAGACAGAGACAGAGAGAGACAGAGAAAAACAGAGACAGAAACAGAGAGACAAAGAGAGATCATATTTATATTCCCTATATCTAGCAAAATGCCTTATATTTTTGAAGTAAGAAAATTATGTTTGAATCCTGACATATTACTCTATGTACTCTACTCCATCTTTAGAATAAGGATCTTAAACTAGAACCAGTGTTCTTAACCCAGGGTCTATATACTGTTTTTATCTCAATGTTTTGATAACTGCATTTCAAAATAATTGGTTTCCTTCATACTTACATGTATGTTATTCTATGTCTTTAAAAATCTGTCCCTATGTCTCATGGGTCTGACCAAAGGGTTCAGGACATAAGTAAGAAGCCCTGAGCTAGGTAAACTTGAAAGTCCCCTACGGACCTAAATTCTATTCCTATGAACTTCCACAGGGGAAAGTTAACTCTTTGATCGATCCAGGGAAGGACTGACTAGGTTTGAATATAGTTTTCTCCTTTCTCACACAGCTGAATCCTCCTGGGAAATATGAACAAGGCTATTCTAGGTAAATACACAGACAACTCTTAAGAATCATAGACTATTGGAGCACTGAACATCAGAAAGGGGATTCTAGAACACAAAATGTGATGGGTGGAAGCGACCTTTGGAGAGAGAATGTTATTAATGGCAGGAGGGACCACAGAGATCTATATATCCCAAGCTCCCTTGTTCTACATATGTCAAGATTAAGGTTCCACACGGGGAACAGACTTGCTCAGCTTCATGAAGCAGGTCTTGAAGGATCACTGAGATTTATCTAAACAGAGAGGAAGATGGGAGGACCATTGTGAGCAAAGATATGATCACTGATACTTATATACTGCTCTAATGTTCACTATGTATATCTCATCTTCACAACAGCCCGATGAAGTATCATCTGCATTGTTCTTGTTGTGGTTGAGTCATGTTCAACTCTTTTGTGACTCCATTGGGGGTTTTCTTGGCAGAGATGGTTTGCCATTTCCTCCTCTAGCTCATTTTACAGAAGAGGAAACTGAGACAAACAGATATGGTCACACTCGCTTAGTCAAATTTGAACTCAGGTCTTCCCTTCTCCAGATCTGGGCTCTATCTACTATGCCATTGTAGGGATAGGCTTAATAAAGTCCAGTGACCAACTCATGCCTCAAAGCTAGAGCTAGACTCCAAAGCCAGCCTTTCATCCACTACAGCATTCGACCCTTCCAGGAACACCTACGGCGTGGTGAGCAGATGCTGAGGATACTGGTCCAGTTGACACTCTATGTAGGAGAAAAGTGAGAGAATAAGCTGAAGAGGGAGGATGGAGTGAGCCTGAGGAGATCCTTGGATCCAATCTCATTAAAAAATTTCTGTGGTTTCCCAGAATTGAGATAAAGTAGGTACCCTGAGAAGGGAACACAGGGTTAATTGGCATTTTTGGAGTCCGTGAAGGGGAGATGTGAACAAAGAGATGGTGGCCAAGCTCCTGGAGGCACTGTCTGATTCCTCACAAATAAACACACAGGCTTACTTGGAAATGAGTGGGGAGCCATTCCCTTGTGAAAGCTCTGGTGTGATTGCTCCGCACTAATTGTCCCGATGCCAGATGGGGCAAACCCAGGCAGTACCTGGCTACATACCTCTGCTCCCTGTTCTGTAAGTCCAGATCCAATGTCACCTCCTCCTTTCAGCCCTCCCTACGTCACTCCCCAGCCCCAGCTGAGAGTCATCCTTCTTATATCTCAGACAGTCCTGGCTGGCCCTTCCACATTTACAAAGGTGGGAAGCCTTTCCCCATTCTTAGGAACACTAGTGCCCTTCCTCAATCATTTCTCTTAAATCATCGTGTATATATAGTGTTTGTGCATTGTCCTTTATATGTTGTCTTACTCATTAAACTGTGAGCTCTTTGAGAGCAGGAACTGTCTTTTGCCTTTCTTTGTTTCCTCATTCTGTATCGTGCCTGGTGCACAGTAGGGATTTAATAAATTTTTATAGACTGACTTTACCCCATAGAATTTGGATTATAATACATTCAATTTTGAAATATAATTATGTATATCCATCTAATATTCATTAATGGAGTATAAGTTCTTTGTGGGCAGAGAACATCTTTGCATTCATAATACTACCTATCCAAGTGCATCATGTATAATAGGTGTTTAATAAATGCACAGGTATTGTGAAAAAACACTGGATTTGGAGTCAGAGAATTTGGATTCAAATCCTCTCTCTACCATCTCCTACTACCTGTGACTTTGACCTCCTTGGGTCTCAGTTTCCTCATCTGTAAAATGAACAAGATGCTCTCTAAGGTACTTTCCGATTGTGATTTTATGATCCTTTGGTCTTGTATTATGGTAACTTGGTCTGTCTATAGACACTGCCCACTAGGGGACAGTTAGGTGGTGCAGTGGGGTAGAGCACTGGCCCTGGATGCAAGAGGAACTGAATTCAAATCCAGCTTCAGACACCTAACACTTATTAGCTGTGCGATCCTGGACAAGTCACTTAGTCCCAATTACCTCAGGGGAAAAACTGCCCATTAGGGATGGGTCCATATGGAGCTGGCATATTCTTACATAAAGCAAGGTAGACCATCATCCATAGTGTGAATGATGGATGCCTACAGATTCACCTACTCCCCCATCAGCCCTCACTCCTGAAAATACAGCCATTATTGTAAAGTTCCTATAGATGCAGATACATGACCCAGGAAAGAAAACACATTAATCCATTTGGAAAGGCAGAATGGAGAAACAGAAAGCGTATATAATTGGGAATCAGAATTTGAATCCTGGTTTTGTTCTTGCTATCTGTGCTACTTTGGGGCAATCATAGTTGCAGCATATCAGAGGTAAAAGGAAACTCTGGTTCAACTAATATCTGAATAAACCTCCCTTATAGCTAACTCACAGCCAACAAGTGGCCCTCCTACCTTTGCTCCTACTTATAGTGAAGGGAAACCTACTCTCTCCAGAGACAGCCAGACCTCTTGGGATTCTCTACTTGTTAGATCTACTTGTTACAGTAAATTTCCCTCCTTTGGTCCCGTTCTCCCTTATGGGATCGAGCAGAGCTAATCTAACCTCTCATTCTATACACTTGAAGAGACCTCTCATGTGTTATCCCATTCCCTCCCATCTCTCTGTTTTCTCTTCTGCTAAATATTCTCACATCCTTCCAAGAATTTGGGTATGGGATAATTTAAAGGTCTTCTCTGGACACTTGCTAACTCATACATCAATGTCTTTCCTACAATATGGTTCCTAGGTCAAAAGAAAACCTTCTGGCCTGATCAGAGAAGAATACAACAGGGCTATTAGTTCCCTAGTCCCCTTTCAAATGCAGCTGAGGGCAAGCTAACTCATGTCACATCACTGACACTCCATTGTCCTAGAATGCACATTGGACTCTGTCCAGATTTCCTATCTTCTATCAAATCTTAAAAGACATAGAATGAAAGTTTCCTGAGGTCAGGGACTGAATCACTTCTTTGTGTTCCCAGCACCTGGTACAGTACAGTGCCCAGAACATAATAGGACCTTAAAAATGCCTGTCAACTAACAGACTTTGCCCCATCATGCTCGCCCTGTTAAACTATTCTTTCTGGACATTAAGAGTCACTTTCTGTTGGTTGTTCTTTCTTCTGAAGGATGGAATTATTCTTAAGACTGATCAGGAAGTTATTAGTTCTGCTTTTGGTAGAGAAGGAGAGTTCCAGGAGAAGTATGGATAATTAAAGAGCCCCATGCCCAAATCATTCCTTCATGTCAAGTTTGTGATCTGTTTACTAAACACCTCTTCTATTTTCTCTTTCCATCCAGGTGGTCTGTAGTATATTCCAATCACTAAAGCCATGACTATTTTTGCCTTCAGTGATTTTTCATTGAAATGTTCTCTGCCACGCTTCCCCACTCTGGCTCTTGGTTTTCTTCACAGGAATATATTTTCTTAATATAAAATGCTATTCTGTTCTTCTTACACACACACACACACACACACACACACACACACACACACACACACAACCTTACCTATCCAATTTCTTATCATTAAGATGTACTCTTTCAGGTACATATGCTAATAATGGCTCTCATCCCACTAAGACTAAGTGACATCATTGATTTCCTTTTATTAGGTCTTCTCATCTAGCTTGCTGGTTACTTCTACTTGGAGTAGAAGTAGTTATCCAGCCATCCTGGGGCCAAGGGTTTTTATTATCCACTCTTCTTGGAATTTATCTCCTGTGCATTTCTAAATGGGTACAATGCTATCCTTTTTACATCAAAGTTACTATACTCAACAGCAAGTACTCTAATCCTGGGGTTTGTGTGCTTTAAATAACTATATTTTAATAACTATATTTCAATATAATCGGCTTCCTTTGTAATTCTACTATTTTATCTTATTGCATTTAAAAGCACAATTTTAATAAGGGGTCCCTAGGATGTCCAAAGGGTCTATGGCATAGCATAAGTTAAGAACCCCTGATCTACATACATTTAGCAGGTGGCTCTTTGAGCTTCAGTGGTGTCATGTGGTATTCAACTAGATTTTCTGAAGTTCTTTCCATTCATCCATCCCATGGCTAAATGAATGAATGAATCATAGTTACACTGTCCTGTCCCTCATGTCTCCACTGAAAGAGGAATCAGCTACAGAGAATCCCCCTGAAATAGGCAGAGAGAAGTCACAAGAGCCTTGATCGGCCTCCTAGCTCCAAGCCCCGGCCTGGAACTGGCTGCGACATTTATGAGGTGTTCTACTCTCTGGCTCAGGACCTGACAATTTTATTCCTATGTTGCTTTTCCTAAGGAGCTTGGCTAATCAGCCTGCAGCTTGAAGTGCTGAATGCGTGAGAGTGCACACGTGTGAGCCTGAGCACTGTGAAGCTCATCGACATATGTCTGGGCAGAATCTGGCCTGTGTGTGTGTGTGTGTGCGTGTGTGTGTGTGTGTGTGTGTGTGTGTGTGCACCTTTGGATTTGTGGCCTTTTCTGGATATGTGTGAGAATGGTGGTTGCTGTGCAAATATGAAATATCAAATATCTCACATGCCCAGGATCTTACATTTTAAATATATTATTATTATATGTTATAATATATGAATATGGCTTATATATATATATACATATATTTAAAATGTAAGACCCTGGGCATGTGATATATATATACACATATATTTCTACATATATATTTATTATTTATTCTCTATATATTTTCTCTATATATATTTCTATATGTCTCTCTCTGGATAGACAGATAGAGAGATTTACATATATCTCTCTATATAAATGTAAGGCCCTGAACATGTGAGCATATATATATATATATATATATATATATATTCATAATACACATATACATAAATACGTGTATGTGTAGCCAAAAAAGAAAAAAGAAATACTAACAAAGAAAATCGGGCAACTTTCTGGAGCAAACTGAATCCTGAGGTCTTCACTCGTCAGATTGGGTCACATATGAGAAAGCAACACACAGGCCCAGAATATAAAAATGACAATGATGACAACAATCATGATGATGATTCTGGCTTCCCAACTGTCCAAAATAGATTGAATGACCGCTCATTGGCTACAGAGAAGGGGTTTGAGTATCAGGCAAGGGATTGGACAAAATGATCTCCAACTTTGAGATTCTGGGATTCTACTTCAGTCCTACTCATCCTTCAAGGCCCTGTTCAAGTCTAGTTGTGCATTCTAAGATTATAGTGTTTAGAGCTAGAAGAGACTCTAGATGTCATTATCATCCAATGTCTCTATTTTATAAAGGAGGAGCCTGAGGTTCTTAGAGGGCCAGCAACTTGGCCAAAGTCTTGAAGCTAGAAACAATCAGTCAGTGAGTTCATAAGCATTTATTGAGTGCTATGCACTATGTAAAGTATTAAGATAAATAGAAATTAAAACACTGTTCCTATTATCAAAGAGTTTATATTTTAATGGAGGAGACAACATACAAACAGTTATGTACAAACAAAATCTATAAAGTATAAAAGGAAAAAGGAAAAACAACAGCTGGGAGTAAGGAGTTGAGGGTGGAGGCACTGGGAAAGACCTCCTGTTTGAAGAAGGTGAGATTTGAGCCGAGTCTTGAAGGCTGTCAAGTTTTTAAAGAGAATCAATGACATCATGAACTGAGAGAGAGAGCTTTCCAGGAATGGGATGTAGACAGTGCAAAGGGAGAGTCAGAAAGCCAAGTGTTGTGTCTGAGGAAGAACAAGAAAGCTTGTAGTGCTGGGTCCGGGAGCAGGAGAAGAGGAGGGAAGGACAAATGGGTTGGAAAAGTCAACAAGCACTAGGTGGTGAAGGGATTGAAAAGCCCAACAGAGCATTTCACATTTTAATCCTGAGGCAATAGGGAGCTATTGAAGCTGAATGAATAGTGGAGTGGCCTAGTCAGATCAGCCTTTCAGGAAAGTGACTTTGGCAGCTGAGCAGTAGATTGGAGTTGGGGAACATAAACTGGAGTGGTCGGAGAGAATTGAGTCAGGCAGACCCACCTGCAAGTTACTATGGTCGTCCAGGGGTAAATGATGAAAGCTTGTACCAGAGAGGGGAAAGGATCAGAGGAGAGATGCTGCACAGGGAGAATTGAGAGGACTTCAAAACTGATTAGATTTGAGGGGTGAGAGAATGAGAAGTTGAGGATAATACTAAAGCTGAGACCCCCAAGAGATTAGAAAGATACTGGTACCTTGGACAGGGATTGGGGATTTGGGAAGATTGGAGGGTTTGGGGGGAAAGATAATGAGTTGTTTAGGACATGCTGAGCTTGAGAAGTCTATGCAATATCCTGTCTAAGAGAGCCAAGAGGAAGTTGGTGATATGAGACTGGGACTCAGGAGAGAGATGAGGGCTGGATATAGACATCTGAGGATCATTTGCATAGAAATAATAATGGGACCCAGGAGAATTTCAAGGGGAAAGATAATGACATGGATCTAGAATCTTTAAATGTTCAATGCTTTTTTCCAATCAACTACAAACCACCGCCACAAAGATTTCTTTGACTAAATTAGCCCTGATTGACCTCTTCTGAAGTCCTAATATACCTATCCTTAGTAATAATTAAGCAAGATCTAGGTAGTATGAGAGCTGACGTGCAAAAAAAAATGACCCTGGTCAAAAAGGAAAGTGGTGGGAATGGTGTTCAGTGAATACTTTTCCCACCTCTTTTGTCATTGCTTTTTGGAAACCTTTCATTTCTCTAATTCTAATGAGACCTCCAGCTTCTTATAGTCATCAAGATATTCAAACTGGAAGACACCTAGAACCTAGAATGAAAGAACATGAAGGGATTTTAGAACTTAAAATAAAAGTCAGTGCTAGAAGGCATCTCAGAACAAGGAATTTCAGAACTTCACAGAGTTGGAAGGAAGCTTAGAACCTAGAATCCCAGATCAAGAAGGGAACTCACAATACAGAGTGTCAGAGCCAGGAGGAACCTTAGAACATATAACATCAGGGCTGGCAGAAGCATTAGAATGAGGAATGTTACTCTGAAAGAAACCTCAGGACGCAGAACACAAGTGTTAGCAAGAATTGCAAAGATCATCCAATTTAAACCTCTCATTTTTACAGGCTGAAATACTGAGGCTCAATTAATGAAATACTCATCAATTTAGGATAAATTATTAGTATAAATAATCAGATTTCTTTAGTCCCGGGCTATATTTATTATATCATGGAGTCTCTTTGCAAATTCCTTTGGAGACTAATGAAGTGCTGAGTACAGATCAGGCACTCAATAAATATTTGAATATTTGCCAATTGAATAGCCATCTATTCAACTAATATCCATTTATTAAGCACCTACTGTATACAGAACACAGTATTACTGAAGGAGATAAAAAAATGTATTAAAATATACAAGTCCTCTCAAGCTTCCCTGGAAATTATATCCCTAATGCAACTAATTATTTCTTATTATTATAGGATCAGAGAATATCAGAGAAGGAAGGACCTTAGCTATAAGCTGGTTGACATATGAATAAACTAAGGATTCATTTTAAATAAGTGGGGTTATATATCAAAGAGTGGTGAAGTCAGAATTCAAACCCAGGTCTTCTGGCAGAACATTTAGTGCTCTATACTATCCTAGTCCTTATGCTTAGAGAACCTGCTCCAGGCCTGCCTTAGTAATGAGCACACAGTAGTACTGGTAGAGTCTCCTCCCCCCCAAAAAAAACCCCAAAAAACCCCACTATTTCCCATGTGACTGTCCCAAGATTCAGGGACTAGCACATGCTTAAGACCAAGTTTCCAAGAAGTTTCTTATTTTTGCATTCCTGTTTTGGCTCCTCTCTACTCCTTGGACCCTGGGCTAAAGGCAGAGGTGGAAATAAATATTCAACAGCTTTCCTGACTTAACTCTCCAGGAGGGTTCCCAGCTTGGGCATCCAGCAGCACAAAAGGCCAAAAAAAATCTGTCACTCTCTGTCTCTGTTTCTGTATCTCTCTGTCTCTTTCTTAATCTGTCTCTTCTTCCTCTCTATCTGTCTTTATCTTTCCTTTCTCCCTCTGGTTGTCTGTCTCATCTTTCTGTCTCTCTCATCTTTTTTATCTCTTTATCTGTCTCTCTTTCTTTCTCTATCTCTTCTTCCTCCCTCTGTTTCTCTTATCTTTCTCTCTCTCATCGCTCTTTCATATGTCTTTCTCATATTTCTTTCCCTCTGTCTCTTTCTGTTTCTCTCTGTCTCTCTTTTTCTCTGTGTCTCTGTCTCTCTTTGTTTTTCTCTCTATGTTTATTCTTCCTTCCTCTCTCTCTTATCTTTCTGTCTCCTCTCTTTTCTCTCTCTCTTTTTCTCATATCCTTCCCTCTCTCTCTGTCTCTCTCTGTGTTTCTCTTTGTCTCCATCTCTCCACCTTTCTCTTTTTCTGTGTCTGCCTTTCTCTGTCTCTGTCTCTCTTTCTCTGTGTCTGTTTCTCCTTCCTTCTCTCTCTCTCTCTCTCTCTCTCTCTCTCTCTCTCTCTCTCTCTCT
>JAJPUD010006560.1:81609-126638 GCA_023553655.1 Myrmecobius fasciatus
CTCTCTCTCATACTACCCAAGTGTTTCTTCTTCTTCCCATCTGTTCAGTACAATTGGCAGTCTCACCACAACAGAATGAGAGATTCTTCAAAGCTAGGAGGAATGTAAGGATCATGGAAATAGAGATTTACAGCAGGGAGGGACCTTGGAGGTCACTGGGTCCAACCCTCTCATTTTACAGAGGAGGAAAATGAGGTTTATGGCCTAAAGGAAAATTGACTTGTTCTGGGTCACATAGCCAATATGAGCTAGAGAAAACCCTTGTCTATTATGCACAGAGGATCAGGCATTAAGGTTAGAGGGGCTCAAACCTAAAAGGTAAGCTTGGCTAGGAAGCTAGAGGATCAGTTTCCCCTTTATTAAAAGGAGAGGGTTAGACTAGCCAAGCATGGGTAGGACCCGAGATTCAGAGCTAGAGGAGGACCTTAGAACATAGTATGTTACAGCTGTCAATCATCCCAAGGCGTACAACATTGGGACATAGGTCCAACATTGGAACCCAGGACCTGAGACTTCACCTTCCACATTTTTGCCAAGGTACCATATTGCCTCCCAAACACCAGATTCAGGATGAGAAGAACCCAACAACAATTCTGGTTTTGCTCCTTATTCACTGAGTGACTCTGGGCAAATTCCTTCCTGTGGGTCTCAGTTTCCTCATCTGTAAAGAAGGCAATCAGACTAAATGATTTGATCAGATTAGAAATGATTTCTAAGGAACCTTCCAATCTTTCCACCCATGTTCTAAATTCTATATTCTCCTTGTATCTCTAAATCTAAATCCATAGTTGTCTAGCCAATCCTCACCTTTTACAAAGGGAGAAACTGATTCTCTAGCTTTCCTTGCCATGACTGCCTTCTAGGACTGGGCTCCCTTTTATCTCAATAACAAGTGACCTTGACACTCTGTGAATAAGAGGCAAGGGTTTTCTTTTTTTATATTTAGAGAATATCAGGAGGGATTTTAGGTATTCTCAATCTATCCCCCTCATTGTAGCAGGAAACTGATTTGCTCAAGGTCTTCTAGCCCATGTGGCAGAGTTGGAGCTCAAATGAAGATGAAAAAGAGAGGAGACTCCACAATGGCTAAAAAGAGAAATGAGCGGACTGAAGGCAATAATGTTCTATTTGACAACCTTGTACAGTTGAGAATGAAAGTTTGCACATAAAGAAACCGAGGCACAAATAGGGATTTGCCCACTGCCCACAATGATGAAGTACCAAGGCTGAGATGCAAACCCAAGTCTTATGAGTCCCAGTCCTGAGTCTTTTTTTTGTAAGAATCCCAGCTCCTTCCTAACCCTACCCCACTTTAGTCCTGAACATTTCTTTCAACAGTTTCTGCTCCTTCCGGGGTGAGAAAGGAAGGAAGGAGGTTGAGAAGGATCCTAATTTTGACTTCCAAACTGATTTCCAGCTGGTAGCGTGGGCACACTGGTGCCAAGCATAGGAGCCAAGAAAAATTCAGTTTTGACACATGGTGCTAACTGTACAACTTTGTGGCTCCTGAGGATAAGCTCTCCCCCTTCCTGGTCCCTGAGCTTCTCCATTAAGCATGATGGACAAATAGATGTGTTCAAGATGTTATTTCTCCCCACCCCCAAATGTAGCTTCTTGAGAATTAGGATGATTTCATTCTTGTCTTCAAATTCCCAGTGATTGGCATCCAGTAGGCACATAATCAATGCATGCTAATTTATATTTGTGGAATTATGTATAGAGGGATTGCACATGTGTAACATATATTGGATCACTTGCCAACTGGGGGAAGGGGTGAGGGCAAAGAAGGGAAAAAATTAAAACACAGGGTTTTGTAGGGGTGAATGTCAAAAATTACCCATGTATATATTTTGAAAATAAAAAAGCTTTAATTAAAAATAAATAAATGCTAATTAATGTATGACACGTCAACCCTTTATTAAGTTTTGTCCATTCTGTGTCTCTGACGTGTCTCCTATCCACCCCCTGAACTCACATCATCACCAATCTTCCTTCAGATCTTCACCCCCATCTCTATATTAATCTCTTAAAAGGCCTCCTTGCTTTCAGTCTTTTCCCTTTTCAAATACTCTTCTGCAAAACAGTCTCCCTAAGGTCAAAGGCAATTCCGCTGCTCTAAGATTTTCGGTGGCTCCCCATTCCATGGCTTGGCAGCAAAGGCCATGAACAACTGGCTCCCACCTACTTCTGAGACGGATGCCATGCTATATTCCCCTCCACAAACTCCATATTCCAGCCAAACTGGTGGGCCAGCTGTTCCCTGAACTCAATACTCCATCTGTCATCTCCATGCATTTAGTCAAGCTGTCCTCCGGGGCTGGGATACACTTTTCACCTCAGTCTGCCTCTGAGAGTGCTTGTCTCCCTCCGAGCCTCAATTCAGCCACTTCCTCCTCCACAAGGACTTCTCTGACCACCTTCTCCCCATCCCCTCTCCCACTTGTTAGGGCTCTTTCCTCTTTTATTTTATTTTTTTGGTCCATTGACCGGAGAACTCCTGGTACGGATCATCCCCTCAGCTGTAAATTTAGAGCTTCCCACACTCCTCTGGGATTAAATGGCTTGTTCACAGCAAGCCGGTAGGATATCAGAGGCAGGCCTTGAACACAGGTCTCCTTGACTCTCAGGCTGGCCTTCTGTGGCAGAATTCTTCTCCTTAGACTATCCTCCCTTGACCTACTTCCTTTGTACTGTATTCTCTGATGGGCATATTATTATCTCCTTGCCCCCCTCTCGTCCATCTGCCAAATGAACGTAATCTCACTCAGGGTTTTCCTTTGTTTGTCTTTGTACCTCCACAACTGAGCACAGCCCATTAGATCCAACACCTTAGAGAGTCTCTAAAAATAAAATAAAATAAGATAACATTTTACAGAGGGGGAAACTGAGGCTCACCAAGGAGCTTTAGGTCACATAAGGTATAGGAAGCAAAGGTTTCCTTTAGCATCCTTCTGTTTGCTCTGGGCTGCAGCTGCAGTTCAGAAAGCTTGGAAGGGATTTTAAACCCATGTCCCTCTTTTCAAGGGGCATCCCAGCCTGACTGACCGGCCAGGGGGCCATTCTATAGGAGACAGTGACATCTAGTGGATTTAAAAAGGAGCAATCCCATCTTCCTCCTCCTCCTTCCCTGGGAGCCGCTGACCACTCCTTTCCCAGAGGAAGGTGGTCCAGCACAGAGAATAGACCCATGGCCCTTGAGGACTCAGAGGCTGAAGCAGCAGCCAGCAGGTAGCAGCACAGCAAGAGAGCATCCCGAAAAGTCTTCCTTCTTTTCTTTTCTTTTTCCTTTTTTTGTGGGCAGACTTGCTCCTGTGTGGCATATGCCAAGCATATGCTCTCCCCTATCACAGAATTCTCAATGGAGTCTACAATCTGCCTATGGAGGGAGATGGAGTTTGGAATTTAGCAATTGGTAGGGGGTTTGGTACAAATGTTTGGATGTTATAAAAACTCCTCGTGGGAAGGGGCTGTGTCTGTGGCTGGCTTTGTTCAAAAGCCTCCCACAGCTGATTTTGCTGCTCAGCCCTGGCTCTCTGCTGTTTTCCCTGATCTTCCTCTTCTTGCCATCCCCCAGGAAAGGAGAAATCAGGTCTTTTTCTTGGCTACCCATTGGGATCTGTGTCAGCCACACAGCAAAATAGTGCACGTCTGACTTGGACAAGAGGCTGGTGGATTCGAGAATTTGGAGATTCACAGAATCACAGAGCTTGGAGGGATTGCAGGAGTCAACTCATTCTAATTCCTGATTTTACAAATGAACAAAGTGAATCCCAATAAAAGAAACTGACTTAACAGAGATCATATAAGTCATCAGGAATAGTCAGAAATTAATCTTGGGGTCACTGATTCCAAATCCATAATTCTTTTTTTTTGTTGTTGTTGACTTGCCTAGGGTCACACAGCTAGTAAGCATTGTATCTGAAGTCAATTCTTTCTACTCTACCTTGACCTCCTCTTCCTCAAACAAACCTCAACTGGGGTCTTTAACTCTTTTTAGAGGTCATTGACCCCTTGGGCAGTTAGTCTGATGAAAATTAGGGACTTCTTGGAATAATATTTTTAAATGCATAAAATAACATACACAGGATAACAAAGGAATCACATTGAAATACATTTATCAGGATATTTAAAGAGGGAAAATAGGTATTCAGTCCCTAGGTTAAGAGCCTATTCCTTAATGTTTTATATGATTGCTTATATATAACCTATATCTGATTACTCTCAGGGAGGGAGAAGGGGAGGGAAGGAGAAAAGGAGAGAATTTGGAACTCAAAACTTGAAATAAAAATGTTTTAAAAGGGGAACAGAAAGGAGAAAGAGAATTTAGAACTCAATTTTTTTAATTGTTAATTTTTTTACATGTAACTAGAAAATATTTAATGGAATAAATAAAAAAGAATCCATTCATTTAGAAAGTGATCCAAGGATAGGTAAAAATTTACTCATGTTCAGAGAGCTAGACCCTGGACAAAACTAGAATGTGAGAACTGGAAGGGACTCAAGACCACCAAATTTTAAGGCTGGAAGATCATTTGGCCTAACCCCTCTACTTTGCAGATGGGGAAACTGAGGCACAAGGAAAGGTCAAGTAGCTTGAACCACATGCTAAAATTAACATCTAATGCTCAGCCTGATATATTACACAAACTTCCTTGCAAATATTCTCCCTTTTAACTTAAGCTCTGCAACATAGGCTATAATTCTTCCCAGAAAAGTGAAATTGGAGTAAAAAAAAAGTCTTAGAATATATTGTCTTTTGCATGCTGATAGTGTAAATATTGGTAAAATGATTATTGCTGAAGAGACCAATACCAGTTTCCCATACAACTCATGTATTTAGTGACCACCATTTTCAAGACAGCTAGCAGGGGCCCATTGCCTACAAAGCAGACTCAAAACTCAATCAGAATAAAAGGACCAAGAAAAGATCCCAGCAGTAACTTGGCATCTTCTCTACTGACCTGGACTAATTTGTATAGGGTACCACATCAGAGCATCTCAGAGCTAGCAGGGATATCAGAGGGTATCTCGTCTGACCCGTACCTGAACAGAGATTTCCACTGCAACACTTCCACTAAGGGGTTATGCAACCTTTGCTTGAAGACCTCCATTGACGATGTATCGACTATCTCCAGCTTGATTTATAAGGAAGTTTTTCCTTAGACTGAGCTGAAATCTGCCTCTCCATCTTTTGCATTTAGTTCTGTCTTCTCCAGCCAAGGAGGTCCATTTGGATCTCTTTTCCATGCATGGAAGAGCTTAATAAATACTATTCAGTGGGGACAAGGGATGGACCACAATTTGTTTTGTTCTGTTGTTTGATTTGGTTTGGTTTGGTTTTTAAATCTTTCTTTGTAACTTGCAGAATATGAATCATTAATTATTCTGTAACAGACCTATTTGCTATCTCCTTAAAATAATCACCTCATCACCCAGAAAAGAGTAAGTCTACAGCAAACATATAACAGGTCAAAATTATTTGGAGTCCTTCCAAAGAGTCAAGAAAGACTGTCCTACCTGTCTCCAGTGAGAGGAGACAGTGCTCCTGTCCAAGGAAAATGGTAAATGAAAAATTCCAAGGGCTGAAAAGGGTGGACTACAGTGAGAATGGGTAGGGTGTATTTTTATTTTGGATAAGTAGGCAAGAATAGAATAGGTAGCAAGAGTGCCTCAGTTCTTTCATCTGCAAAATGGGGATAATAATAGCATCTACCTATCTTGTAAAGATGAAAAGAGTTGATATACTTTTCACACAGATTGAAGTGCCAAAGAAATACAAGTTATTCCTATTATTATGATTACAATTACTATATTACTTCTAAGAAACTGTAATGTTAAGAATGATCCCAAGCTGTTCCCTTTTTTTTAGCACCAATATTCTTTCAGTGATGTGATATGAATCACAGTCTATGAAGCCTAGGAAGAATCCAAATTTCAATTGACCCCTACTGGAATGGAGAAACATATGGGAGACAAATAAGAATAAAAATGATAATAGCAAACATTTATATAGTGCTTTAATATTACAAAGAACTTTATAAATATGATCACATTTGGGGCGGCTAGTAATCTCATTTGATTCTCATGACTATCCTGAGAGTTGGGTGCTATTATCTTCCCTATTTCACAGATAAAGAAACTGAGGCAGATAGAGATACAATGATTTGTCCAAGGGATCATAAAACTAGAATTTGATCTCAAAGTCCAGGGCTCTATCCACTGTGCTACATGTGCACATCTTAACAATATCTTATACACTGGAAAGAGTATCAAAAATTTTATTCAGGAAATGATAAATGGGAAAAGGAGTTGGGATAGTTTGAGAATCACACTAATTAATACCCACAGATATAAGGGAAAGCTTCCAGAGCCCTGGAGAGGACCTCTACAGAAGGCTGATGGGAAAAACATTTTCTTTAAATCCAACTTAAACCAATTCCAATAGACTTGTGATGAAGAGAGCCATCTGCATCCAGAAAGAGGACTATGGGGATTGAATGTGGATCACAACATAGTATTTCACCGTTTTTGTTGTTTGTTTGCATTTTTTTCTTTCTCATTTTTTTTCCTTTTTGATCTGATTTTTCTTGTGCAGCATGATAAATGTGGAAATATATAGAAGAATCGTACATGTTTAATTTATATTAGATTACTTATTGTCTAGGGGAGGAGGTAGGCGGAAGGAAGGGAAAATTTGGAACACAAGGTTTTGCAAGAGTAACTGTTGAAAACTATCTTTGCATATAATTTGAAAATAAGTAACTATTATTTTTTTTAAAATCTGCCTAAATTTGCCAACCTACAACTTCCTCCCCTAGGCCCTGGTAGAAAAGATCTGATCCCTTTCTTCCTTGATAGCCTTGGAACACAGATTATGTCCTGGTCTCTATTCCCACCCCACTAAATCCTCCCATCTAGAAGCTAAACATTCCTAGTTCCTTCCAAGAGTCTTTGATTTTAATATGGCACAGTCTCCAGTCTATCTTAGCTGGCATCCCCAGGAAGCCCTCAGTTTGTCAATGACCATTGAAATATAGCTTTTAGCACCCTTATACAACACTCTATATGTGGGTTAACCCAAACAATGGAAGAACAATGGAACTATCACCTCCCTCCTCATGGATATGATGTTTCTATTAATTCAGGCTTCAATCAAGTTAATCTGGAATTCTCTCTTTCTTGATCCCCATCTCCCTATTACTTCCTATTAGGCTCCTATTGCCAATCTTTTGGGAAGCTAACTGGTGTGGTGGATAAAGGAAAATTTATCTCATCAAATGTGGCCTCAGACACTTATTAGCTATGTGACCCAAGTAATTTCACCCTGTTTGCCTCAGTTTCCTCATCTATAAAATGATATAGAGAAGAAAATGGCAAAACACTCCAGTATCTCTGCCAAGAAAACCCCAAATGTGGTCATGAGTAGTGGGATGTAGCTGCACAATACCATCTGGCTGTATTCAGGTCTTATCTTCTACAAGAAAGCCTTTCACGATTCTCTATAAGCTGGAACTAGTCCCAAATTATCCTGGATATATCTTTTGTGTACATGTTATTTGCATGTTAACTCCTCCATTAGACTATGAGTTCCTTGAAAGCATGGACTGACTTTCCCTCCCCTTTCTTTATATCCCTGCCACTTAGTACAGTATCTGGCACATAGTAGGTGCCTAATTAAAAAAAAAAAAACAGATCTTTTTCAAACTCTTTCCTAATTTCCACCAATTACAGAAGGTTTCCTCATCTCTTATGAGGGTGTTGTCAGGACCAAAAGAGATGATATTTGTAATGTGTTTTGTAAACCTATTACTATTACTATTGTTATTTTTAGAGCTTATTATTTTATAATAGCTTTTTATTTTTCAAAATACATGCAAAGATAGCTTTCAACATTCACCCTTGCAAAACTTTGCATTCCAAATTTTTCTCCCTTTCTTCCCCACCTTCCTCCCTTAGACAGCAAGCAATCCAATATTAGTTAAATATGTGCATACAGTTTATTTTTTAAAATCCAAGTGGAGGACCTTACATTTCTGCCTATTAAATTTAATCTTCTTAGTTTGATCTATTGTTTTAGCCTGTCAAGGTCTTTTTGAATAGTGATTCTGACCTGCTGACACAGGCCAGCTCATCTTCCTAGCTTTGCTTCCTCTGCCAATTTGTTAAACATGTCATCTATGTGTTCATCCGAGTCACTGATAAAAATGCTGAGCAGAAAACAGGACTCAGAACAGATCCCTGGGACACACTGTTAGAGGGCTGTCTTCCTCCTTCTGTTAACTAGGGCTCCTTAGATTCCAAATCTTGTGAGGGAGTATAGGAAAAAAAATCTAGTTTTATTGACCATCTTTTATTGTCCAACTGGATGTTTTTCTCCCTCACAAGGACTCTTCCTCTTGCCTAGTACCATCTTCCTTTTGGTCCTTCTCTTTCACAGAAGCACCCCATCCTATCTCCAATCTAGAATACTGTTTTCTAAATAGAAGACTTCCAATTTCTCAATGGATTGGTGTCTTCCAGCCAATGACTTTGGGATGAAGGAACTCGGACTTGCTTGAGCAGAATCCTTCTTCCTCCCAACAAATACCCAAAGTCCTGTGAGCCCAAAAGTGTCTTGGAATACTGAGCTAAGCCAAGGTGCTGTGATTATGGATATACCCTAAAGTACAGCCCCAGGAATCCTGGACCAGGGAGGGCTCCATTTTCTTGAAGGTCACTGTCCCTACATCTCTCCAGCAACATCTCTTCTGGATTCCGTCCTTTGGAATCATCCTAGGTTTCTTAGGTGGTGGTAGGTCCTTTGGTGAAGTCCTTTTAGACCCCACAACAAAGCCCTAACAGTGCCATTCTCTCTTCTACTTTGTGACAAGGATGTCCTGAGAGGTTATCAAACACCTTGCTTGGATCTTGGCTTAGGTAAGAAATCTGTATTCTGTAAGCTCTTCTACTTCCCAGCTTTCATATCATTTTCAAAAACTAGGAAAGAGCGATTGTTCTCTCCTTTCATCTGGACAGGTGTTCTCTCAGTGATCCCATCAGCTCCCGTGGATTCAATGATCGTCTCTCTGCACATGATTCTCAGTTTGATTTATCCTGCCCTAATCATTCTCCTGATCTCCCTTCTCCAGTCTTCAATCTCCCATTTGTATGTCTAGAATCGGCTATCCCATATGCATCTTAAGCACAGGTCCAGAATTAAATGAGCTCTCTTTCCCCACAATCTCTTCTCCTTATGAACTGTCTTGTTACTGTTAAGATGACCATCATCATCCTACTCATTCAGGCTCTCAAGCCCATCAGACTGTGAGCTCCTAAAGTACAAGACCTATTTTTGCCTTTCTTTTGAAATACAGCACTTAGCACAATGCCTGGCACATAGTAGGTTCTAAGTAAATACTCATTGATATGACTTTACTGGTGAGGAAAGTGACTTTAGGGACAGAGGATTATGTTGGCCAGGCTCTCATAGTCCAAGAAGAACATGGCAGAAGGAGAAAAGGAGAAAGCAATCATTAACAGATGAATTCAACCTTCCCACTGTGACCTATAACCCATAACCTAATTCCTCAGCAGCCCTTCCTAGTAACTTCCCTATACTTTAAATTAATAATAATAATAATTAGCATTTACATAAATTTAAAGGGTGTTTTGTTTTGGTTTGGTTTTTTTGCTGAGGTAATTGGGGTTAAGTGGCTTGCCCAAGGTCACACAGCCAGGAAGTGTTAATTGTCTGAGATCAAATTTGAACTCAGGGCTGGTGCTCTATCCACTACACCAACTAGCTGCCCCTAAATTTAAAGTTTTAATGCTCTTTTAATAGTGTTTTATTTTTTCCAACTATATGTAAAAACAATTTTTATGAAAGTTTTTTATTTTCAAAACATATACATGGATAATTTTTCAGCATTAACCCTTGTGTTCCAATCCCCCCCACTTCCCCTCACCATCTCCCTTAGATGGCAAGTAATCCAATATATGTTAAACATGTAAAAACAATTTTCAACACATTCATTTTTTTGAAAAGATGTGGAGTTGCAATTTTTTCTTCCTCCCTCCCTCCCCTTCTCCTCTTGCCAAGGTGGCAAGCAATCTAATACCCATTATACATGTTGAAGTTAGTGTTATTATCATCCCTATTATACAAAGGAGGAAACTAAGGTTTGGAAGAACTGCCCAGTGTCACAAAACAAATCAGAGAATCATTGATTTTGAACTAAAAAGGGACTAGGGCAGGATTTGACCTTGATCTTCCTGAGCTTTAGAAATATTATTATTTTACGTCAGAGTTGGAAAAGATACACATCATTGAACGAATGAGGAAACTGAGGCAAGTGGATTTCCTTAAATCTGTACAGCTGATGACAGATTCTGGACCCTCTGAGCCTTAAGGCAGGCTCTGGCCATAGACAGCCCCGGAGGAGGCTGGGAGCTAGCATTGGAGCCTGGTTCTGATGCTGATTGAGCAGCTGTGTAGCCTTGGAGGAAAATCGCTTCTTATTCCGGGTTTCAGCTGCTCTAACCCTAATTTCTCATTGATGGACATGAAGGCAATCTCTATGCTTTTTAATATTCTGCAAAGCCTCCTTGGGCTGGGAGAGCCTACTCCGTCTCCCATCTCCCCAGGGGTCATTTTCAGATCTCCACCCTCCATCTCCAAGGCCCCCCGTCCCTGCTGGCACCCTTTGAAGCATGACCTGAGTGTGCTGGGCTTGCCAGCCCCTCACCCTGGGCCCTGGACCCCGAGGCCCACACAGACATCCCATTAGCATCACAATGCCATCTCGGGAGCCAGGCAGAGCTGGAGCATCTGATTGGAGGAGTGGGAGCAGGGAGGCAGCTCAGCATCTGGGGAAGTCTATTATCAAGGGAGAGCCAGCCGAGAGCGAGAAAGGCAGTTCTTCAGCGAGCACCTCATTCCCTCAGCAGGGGTGACGGAAGCATCCACTCCTTCTCCAACCGAGTTAATTAACTGGGGCTGCTTTGGGGAGAAGAGCCTGCCTTCCCTCCCTTCCACAGGGGACCCTGACTGTAAGAGCTTTAGCGGCCAGGCCTTCAGCCTTTCCGAGGCGAAGGGAGGCAACGGCAGGAGGTTAATAAGATATCATTGCTGACACAAGCTGGAGAAGGAGCCCCTGGGAGATGCTGCAGGTGTGGAGAAGCCGGGATGAGCTCTGCCTGTGTGCATCTGGGAGCTCGGGGGCCAATCACCCAAGGAGGCAGAAGCAGCTTTCTTTAGAAAATGAGAATTCACCCTACCCCCATCCAAGCTGGGAGCTGCCTTATTTAGAAATGGAGCCCAGGATGATACCAGAAGGGGGGACAGAGACTACTGTAGATACTAGGGGTCTGGCGGTGGGTGCGAGTGGGGGGCTCACAAGAGCACAGGGAGCAGGGAGAGGGCTCACAATCATGGTCAACCCCCTCATTTTCCAGAAAAGGAAACTAAGGCTCAGAGAAAATTAGTGGAACTGCTCCAGAGTACGTGGGTATAATTAGCAGAGTCCGGATTTGAACATGTATTCCATCTCTAAGTCCTTCGAGATTTCTGTGATAACCTTGATTGTCTATACTACTTATTAAGGATTCATGCTATTGTGTGTGTGTGTGTGTGTGTGTGTGTGTGTGTGTGTGTGTATGTGCAAACAGAGCTCCTTGAGGGAAGGGATTGAGTTGTACTGAAAACATTGATCTGAATACCAGCTATCCCACCATCTGATGGTCCTGGATAAGGGGCTACCTTCTTTATGGGTCATTCTATCTCCAAAAGGAAGGATCAGGAATGTTGGAGGGGTTGTGGGAGGGCTGGGACACTGATGCATTGTTGGTGGAGCTGTGAACGGATACAGCCATTCTGGAGAACAATTCGGAGCTATGCTCAAAAAGTTATCAAACTGTGCATACCCTTTGACCCAGCAGCATTTCTATTGGGCTTATATCCCAAAGAAATCATAAAGAAAGGAAAAGGCCCCACATGTGCAAGAATGTTTGTGGCAGCCCTTTTTGTAGTGGCTAGAAACTGGAAATTGAATAGATGCCCTTCAATTGGAGAATGGCTGAATAAATTATGGTATATGAATGTCACGGAATATTATTGTTCTGTAAGAAATGACCAGCAAGATGATTTCAGAGAGACCTGGAGAGACTTACATGAACTGATGCTGAGTGAAATGAGCAGAACCAGGAGATCATTATACACGGCAACAACAGTACTATATGACAATTAATTCTGATGGACATGGCTCTCTTCAACAATGATATGTTTCAAACCACCTCCAATTGTTCACTGAAGAAAGCCATATACACCCAGAGAGAGGGATGCGAAATGTGGACCACAACATAACATTCTCATACTCCTTGATTGATGTTTGCTTACATTGTGTTTCCTTTATCTGATATATCATTTGTGTAGATAAGATTTTTCTTGCACAACAATGATAAGTTTGGAAATATGTATACATATATTCGATTTGCCAATATTTTAACATAATTAACATGTAGTGGATATCCTGCCATCTAGGGGAGGGGTGGGGAAGTTGGGGGGAAAAATTTCTAACGGAAAGCTATGTAAGTGTTATTGTTGAAGAATTACCCACACATATGTTATGCAAATAAAATAAAATTTTATAAAAAAAAATAAAAAAAAGGAAGGATCAGGGTTCTATGACCTTTTAGGTCTGTCTCACATTTTATGCTCTAGGTTCCCTGCAACCCGAATATTCATGAAATAAGTTAGAAGGGCTTTCGGGGCCACGTAGCTCAACCAGGACCCAATATACATTCATCCTTTGCTGGAAAAACTCCAGGGAGGAGAAGCTCCCCCATTTACTGTCGGATGGGTCTCCCTACAAGAAGTCTCCATTTTCCTTTTGGGAACTGTCCTTCATTGCTCCTAATTCCACTCTCTGGTGGCAAATGGATCAAGTCTGTTCCCTCTTCCATCTGACAGTCCTTTAAACACTTGAAGAGAGCAATCACATGTTCCTTTCTGAAGACTGAACATTCCAATTTCCTTTAAATCATTCTTTTTTTGAGTCATTTCAGTGTTGTTCAATTCTTCATGATACCATTTGGAGTTTTCTTGGCACTGGAGTGATTTTCCTTTCCTCTCTCCAGCTCATTTCACAGAAGAGGAAACTGAGGTAAGCAGGGTGAGATGGCTCACCAGGGTCACACTGCTAGTAAGTATCTGAGGCTGAGTTTGAACTCAGGTTTTCCTAAGTCCAGGCCCAGTGCTTTATTTATGACAATCCTTTACTATCATGGTTAAAGCTTCTTGGGATAGTTTATCAACTGGTCTTTATTAAAAATGAGCCCCTACTCCAGGTGTAGTCTAACCAGGGCAGGGCACAATCATCTCTCCTAGATCTACCTGGATGCCCTATTGTTCTTAATGTAGCTTAAAATTACATTTACTCTTTTGTCTGTGAAATCACCCTGTGAATACATATTTGGCTTGTGGTTCCCTTGAACCCTCAGATCTTTTTTTTTAATAGATGACATATCTTTTGGCCATACAGTCCCTCATTTTGTAACTGTGAAGTTGATTTTTGAACCCAAGTGGAGGATCCATGTGTATGAAATTTAATGGAAGCAGTCCGGTGTTCTGTCAAAATCATTTTGGATTCTGACATTCAGTGTGTCAGCTCTCCCACCACAGTAAGCATACATGCTACCTGGGCCTTTGTACCAGTGACTGATGGAAATGTTCAATGACAACCTTGAGCATCTCTGACTCTGGAAGCCTCTATTTCAAGGCCTTAATATCCTGTAAAACTGACATTTTTTAAAATTCTCTACAGGGCCTAGCACACAGTAGGCGTTCAGTAAGAACATGCTGTTTGATTGATTTAAGTCACACCGAGGACTTGTTTGGAAACTCTTTGGAACAAAGAGAGTCGAAGGCTTGGCATCCCACTTAGGAGAGGCTGCCAATCTCTGTTCTAAGAGAGACAGAAACAGACACAGACACAAGAGACACAGACACACAGAGATACAGAAAGAAAAAGAGGGAGCCTGGGAAAGAGAAAAAAAAGAGAAAAACATGTCATAGATATTTGGCTAACACTTATGGCCATCACAGCTTTGGAGGTGAGAAGGAATGAGGTTAAGAGCAATTTTCAGGCCTTATCTGATCAAATCCAAATCTAAGATTGTTAATTTACATAAAACACATTTCCATAATGCTTCCAAAATGTTATCTCTTCCCCCCCTCCCCTGCCAAGAGCAACCTTGTGAGGGAAATATCACATTTTTCCAGAGAGGGAAACTGAGTCTTAGTGAAATTAAGTGACCTGCCCTTGGTCCACTAGTATTAAATGCCAGGACACAAGCCTAATCTGCTGATTCCAAGTCCAATGGTTACTCACCAACTGTATTACTTGACAAGGGAGTAAAAGGTTAATTTATTAGCTGTAAAACTATTTCCAGCAGTTCCTCCTGTAGGGGTGGAGGCAGGACAATCTCTCTACTACTAACTGTTCCATCCGAGCTGCCCCTTGCCTCTGGAGCCACAAGAAATGGTCACGGTAACATCATCCTCTCCCTTTCTGGATGCAGCCATTCCCCATCCTCAGCCCCTGCCCTGTGACTGAAGTACAGGGATTAAAACCTGTGTTCACCACTTTTGAAAAGCCTGCCAATCCTTTCTGAAGTTATGCCCCAAATACTCTGATCCCCAGCATTTCTGGGATCCTAGATTCAAATCAAATGGAGTGAAAAACATTTGGAGCCCAAGATCCTGAGTTCAAATCCTTCCTCAGTCACTTTCTGCCTGTCTGATGTTGGGCCAGTTGTGTGTTGTCAGCAATATATCAGAATATTGGACCCTTTCTAACTTTTAAAACACAGGGCAAAACAAAATAATAATAATAATAAATAAGCCTTGCTTTGCCCTCTCCAACACATCCTCCCACCCTGTTGAGAAGGAACACTTATCTCCCAGCTCCAGCCTCTGGAACTGAGATTGGCCCAGAGAATGAAGCCCAGCTTGTCTCCTTCACACTGCTCATCTCTGCAGGCAGGGAGCAAATGGCTCCCCACTGCTGTTGGCCGGGAGGGGCAGACACCTGGCTGCCCAATCCACTCTTGTCACTGCTGGGCCACCTGCTGCATGGCCTCTCTATCCCCGCCAAAAGGCAGAAGGCTGTCTGCCCTCTACATGGCTCTGGATTGGGACCATCCCTGACTTAGAGTACTTTCCTCTAAATCTATTCCCTCAAAGGTGAGCCCTCTGAGACACTGACTGCTGAAGAGTTCTTTGGTCAAACTCTGAAGGTCTTCCCCAGTCTGGATTTTTTAAAATTAGGTAAAAGAAGCCATTTTTTGCCTCATTTTTTACCTAGCCTTAATCACTGATTGGGCATTCATTGCCTCAGTCAGACTGAGAGCTTAAAAAGGCCAAAGTCTCCCACTGCATCCAGGGCCATCTCCAGTCATGCTGGCCACTGGACCCAGAGGGCTCTGGGGAGAAATTGAGGCTGGTGACTTTGCCCCACCTCTGTCACTTAAATCTAACTCACTTGCATGTCACAGCATCACCTCCCTCATATCATAGTCTTCTTCAAGAATGAAGGACAAATAATAACATCTTTGATTACTTTTGAAGACACTTGAAGAAAAAAAACTTTATTTTATGGAAAATATTGAATGTCACTTAGCATTTGGTTTGAAGGCAGCAATATCCAACTCAAATTAAAAAAAAAAAAGTTGGATCCTCACCAGTTACATATTGACTTAGAAAGCCTCAACCCAACCTCACTGTCTATATTGCATAGTATTTTTATTTATTTTATTAAACATATCCCCATTACATTCTATACTAATGCATTTAATCTGTATACAGTAGGTGCTTAATAAATGTCTATTGCAGAAATAAGTAAATGATTGATTCATCAATTTCTGGGTTGGAGTATTGTAACCTGAGTTACAATCAGTTGAATTAGAAAAATATTTTTGTCCACTATATGCAAAGGCGCATCCTGGGTATGCTGGATTAGGAAGAATAATGAATGAATGAAACTAGCTATATGCATAGCTAGTATTTGTGTAATGTTTTAAGGTTTACAAATCAATTTACAAATATTATTTCATTTGATCCTCATGATCCTTGTGGAGGGGTTGCTTGGGTATTATTATTTCCATTTTATAGATAAGAAAACTGAGGCAAACATTGATTAAGTGTTTAGCATAGTGTAGACAATAAATATGGATTGATTGACTGAAGTGATTTGCCTGGGGTCACATAGATAAGAAGTATCAGAATTGAGATTTGAACTCCATGCTCTTCTTGACTCTAGCTAGGTCCAGTACTTTACTCACTATGCTATCTAAATGATCAATTTAATAATAATAATAGTAATAATAATAATGGCTAACATTTATATAGTGTTTACTCTGTGTCGGGCACTGTGTTAAGTACTTTACAATTATTATCTCATTTGATCCTCACAAAAATCTCATTGAAATGGGGATAACATTATTATTATATTATAATATTATATATATATATATTTCTCAGTTGAGAAATTATATATATTATTTATCATTTGAGGAAACTGAGGCAGACAGACCAGGACCAGATTTGAACTGTTTTCCTGACTCCAGGCCCAATGCTCTATTTAGTAGACCATCCATTTGAAATAATGAAAAAAATTTATTAAGTTTCATGTGCTGGGCGCTATATTAGGTGCAAATACAGAAATGAGTCAGCCTTTCCTTGCGTTCCAGTGGAGAGATGCTCCCTAGGGGAGATGATGGTCCGAGAAGGGTGTTTTGGTCATGGGTTTCACAGCACTTCAGTAGGGAAGATAACCCCCCAGAGATAAAAGAGCTCTAACACGGCCCCTATTCTCAGGCTTAGTACACAAATAATAACTCACACACAAAAGATCCACAAGAGTTCAGGAGAAGCCAGAAGTGCTCTGAGAGCTGCTAAAGTGTAAATCTGTCCTCTGCGTGGGGGGACACATCCATCCCCAGGCACTCTTGGAGCAAGGAGAGAGTAATGGAAGAAGGGAAGAGGTGCCTGCCGGGCAGCAGCCCTGCCCAGTGAGTCACTGGCCAGGTAACCTTGAGCAGGCACTTTCTCTCCAGCCATCAGCTCTGTCATCTGTAAATAAGGAGCCCGGACCGGAAGATTTTCCAAGGTCCCATGGAGCCTGACTCAGTGTTCTCTTCTTAATCAAATGAGACAGTCAATATACCCAAACCCTTTCCTCTCCCTTCCCATGCCCGCAAAAAAACCCCGACCCCCAATCCAATACCTTCCCCTTCTCCCTCTCAGGCTGACTCAAGCAATTCCCATTAATTAAAGATCTTCTGGTGCATCAGATGGAAGGAGACAGGCTCACCAAAGAGCTGCCTCTCTCTGCTCTGTTCCAGCCAAGATAAGGCTCCCAGAGGACTAATACTGGTGTGTAAATATTAGATACTTTTGTCTCCTCTGAGACCAATTACACAAATCATGGATTCTCCCGAAGGACTCCGTCTTCCACTTACTGTATCATCATTAACAGCCTATTAGGTAACAGCTGCTCAAAAAAAAAAAAAAAAAAAAAGGAAGGAAGGAAGGAAGGAAGGAAGGAAAGAAAGGCGAGAGCTCTTGATATGAAAAATAAGTCTTGCTCACCTCCCTTCCATTTAGTTTTCTCCAGTGCTCCTGCTGACCTTCTGGAGCAAACAGGCCAGCAGAAGTACTTTTGTATATGGAGACTTGGACTGTGAATGAGTGTGGATATGTGATCTCTCCTGTGTTAAGAGTAGGGGAGACTAAGTAGGTCAAACCAAAGTGGGAGATAGCAGGATGAGAATTGGGAAAGATAGGTTTGAGTTCCATCTCTGAGCCTCAGTTTCCCCATCTGTAAATTGGATACATGGACAAAGATACTTCATTTTAGGAGTGATGTGGCTGGAAGTACTAAGAAAGTACCAAGTGGAACAAACTTCCTATTGGAACTCAAGTCTATCTCACCCTGAAGTGGATGGTAGGCCTGAGGGAATGGGAGGACCTGAGAAACAGCTGCTCTGAGAGAAAGAACACTGGAGCTACCCATCAGCAAAATGTGAAGGAGGTCTCTTCCAGCTCTAAATCCTGTGACTTCTAAGGCCCCTCCCAACTCTGCCATTCTATGTCCTAAGGACTCTCCCAGTTCTGTCATTCTAAGGTCAGAGGTCCCTATCAGGTCTGCCCATTCCAGGTTCTAAGGGCCCTCCCAGTTCTGTCATTCAGTGTTCTAAGGGCCCTTCCAGTTCTGACATTCTATGTCCCAAGGATCCTCTCAGTTCTGTCATTCTATGGTCAAAGGTCTCTCCCAGCTCTGTCACTTTATTTCCTAAGGCCCTTCCCAGCTCTGCTACTCTGTGTTCTAAGGCCCCTCTAAGGTCTGCCCATTTCAGGTTCTAAGGGCCCTTCCAGTTCTGACATTCTATATCCCAAGGACCCTCTCAGTTCTGACATTCTACGGTCAAAGGTCTCTCCCAGCTCTGTCATTTTATTTCCTAAGGCCCTTCTCAACTCTGCCATTCTATGTTCTAAAGATCCTCCCAGCTCTACCATTTTACATCCTAAGGCCCTTCCCAGCTCTGCCACTCTGTGCTCTAAGGCTCCTCTCAGGTCTGCCCATTCCAGGTTCTAAGGGCCCTCCCTGTTCTGTCATTCAGTGTTCTAAGGGCCCTCCCAGTTCTGACATTCTATATCCCAAGGACCCTCTCAGTTCTGTCATTCTATGGTCTAAGGTCTCTCCCAGCTCTGCCATTTTATAAATCCAATCCATCTCTCTTCCCGGTCTCTCTTGGATCCATCCTTCATTCCTCCTCTCCCTCCCCAAGGTCTGAAAACTCTCCAATCCTCAAGGGCAAATCCTGTTGACTGAACAGATGGTCTGCAGGCTTAACTTCCTCCTGGGTGCCAGAGCTCTCCCTCTCATCTAGAAACACAAAACAGACCTCCCTACCTCCTTTGCTTTCAAACCTGTGGGCCACATCCTCTTAGGCCCGAACTTATTAGGGGGTGGAGGGTGGGCTAGGAATAGAAAAGCAATAAGGGAAGAGAGAAGGAGGAGGAAGACAGAGGGAGTTATGGGTAGCAGGAGAGTCCCTTCCAAACCCTCAGAAAACACTCCAGATGGGGAATGAGCTGTGATCCTGTTAATATGAGAGTCAAAACACAGCTATCTTCCCTCCCCTCTCTTGCCTCACCGCAGTGCATTGCAATTCATCACCATTAATTCTTACAATAATAATTATAAACTCAGAGTAGAATGGATGGTATAATTAAAACATTCTCCTCCTCCTGTTAGAGCCCCCCAAAAGAACTTTCAAGGGCTGGTTCTGAAGTCGATGGTGCTATTAGATCTCTCCTGAACTCACTCAACCTTTTTTTTTTTTTTTTTGACTCATGATCTCCTTTGGCAGTGTGAGGAAGCCCATGGCCCCCTTTCAGAGAAGTGCTCTAAAATGCACAAAATCCAATAAGATTACAGAGGAAAGGAATGATTTTGAAGCACACTTATCAAAATATTTTTTTTAAAAAAGCACATGGATCCCAGGTTAGGAACTGCTACAATAAGCAATTCTAAAAGTGTCCAGTAGAAAACATAAAGGTCAAAGAGAATGTACAGAATATCAAGTTAGAATAAGTAGATGTCTCAATACCTCCAAATAAAATGATTTTCCCTATGTGCGGATCTAACCAGATTTTTTCAACTCCAATGTATCCCTATTGCTCTAGAATGAAATATCAGTTCGGAACCCTGTTCTTTTTTGCCTCGTTATGCTGCAATACTCTGAAATCCAGTCAACCTGGCCTTCTGTCTGGTCTTCACACGTGATACTATTGTTAATAGTGGTGGTGATCCTTTATTCTCTGCCAGAATTACCTGAGTGCCTTCACCTGGCTGTCCACCCTGCCCACAATATATATTATTGACCTCAGCAGCCTAAGGGATCCTTCTCTTTCTTTAGGATACTGCTCAAATGCCCCCTTCTACACCAAGACTTCTTAAACTTTTTCCACTCAAGACCTCTTTTCAGAGAAATATTTACATGACTCTGGGTATATAAGTATATAAAATAGGTATATAAATCAAACATTCAGTGACAATAAATCATAATTTTGTGACCCTCACATTCAGTTATGGGACTGTGATATCCAGTTTAAGAAGCTGAATTCTATATGACAGTGATTCTTGGAGTCAGATAGACCTGAATTCAAATCTTGTCTCAGCTATTGACTACCCATATGACACTGAGCAAGTCGGGTCTCACTAACTTCATCTGCAAAATGAAATAATGTGTGGCAGTCTAGAACCTGGGCCAGAGTTGGAGTCCAGGTCCCTTTGTGTGGCTTTGGGTATGTTGCCCACCTACATGTGTGTATACACACATACACACATATGTATATATGTGTCTATATACATATATGCATACACATGTGTGTATATGTGTTTATGCATGTATATGCATATATATACACATATACACATATATATGTCAGCATTTCACATTGTGAAATGAAAGAACATATGTAAAGGGCTTAGCAAACCTTAAAGCCCTGGATAAGGGCTAGCTGTGATTATTCTTTCCTCAGCTGTTAGTACCCTCTCTCCAATTCACTTGGCTAGAACTAATTTGCATTTATTCTCCATATAATGATTTTTTCATATAATAATGGATGTACTTGTTGCTTCCTTCTTTAGAATATAAACTCCTAGTGAATAAAAATGGTTTTAGCCATTGGAATTATATTCCCAGTGTTTAGCACACAATAGGTACTCAATAAATATTTGATTGCTTGATTGCCTGACCAAGGGGACATCCAGGTGTGAGAAAAGCTCTCTGTATTACTTCAAACTCCTCTCTACTACATAGGAGACATGGGTTCTAGTGTGCTCTGTTGCCAAATCCCTGTGTGCTATTGACCAGATAACTTTGGATTCTGGATCCCATTTCCACTGTCTATCAGGGGACTAGACTAGATGATCTCCAAGGTTTCCTTCTAAGGTTCTGAGCCCTACTGGTGTCTATGGCAATTTAATGTAGCATCTTAATCAGTTGTTGTGACTCCAAGATTGGAGGATTCTCAAAGGATACTTCATGAGCTCTGTTACTAAGGGAAGATAAGAATGTCAGATTTTAGGAGGACCCCCTGAGACCCTCTTCTTTTATGAATGAGTTAGCTGACACTCATAAACAGGAAATCACTTGTTACATGACTAATTAAAATAACTCAGGATTTGAACACAGGATTTGATCTCCTGGTTTCCCAGGTCACTGGTTTTTGTTGTTGTTTGTTTTGTTTTGGTTTTTTGTTTGTTTTTGTTTTGTTTTTCTCCATTCCCTCCCCTCCTGGTTAATGAATAAATAAGAAGCACATGGACAATGAATGGCTTGACTAGGGGCAATTTGGGCTGATGGGAATTACCCTGGAACAGATGGGGGGGGGGGGATAGTTAGAAGGCTTTTGCTTTGAGATGCAAGGCAGGCTTGTTGTTGGGTCAGGAACACTGAGCTCAGTATAGGTCAGTGGTTCCCAAACTTTTATTCTCAGTATCTTTATATACTATTAAAAATTATTGAGGATCTATCCCAAGAGTTTTTATGTGGGTTATACTTATATATATATTCACCACATTAGAAATAAAAACTAATTTTGAAATTGTTGACTCTCTAAAAGGATTTCAGGGACTGCACCCCAGGATTCTCTATTGGTCTAGATGAGCTAGGACTACAAAATGGGGGAACCCAAGGAAGCTCCAATCCAATTACAGAACAGCGCCTAGAACAGTATTCCCTGCTATTCATGTGACAGCTCCCTAAGCATTATGAGCCTTTCACGATTAATTGTATTTTAACCAGAAATAAAACATCCAGCCTAAACCTGGGCTGCTTTCCCAATTCTCCTCCCAGATTTTTCTCTACAATGACTTTTCCCATGCTTTCAAACCCTGCTGTAAGACCAACTTGCTTTAGTGTACTGTCTTTTCCCATTAGAATGTAAGCTCTTTAAGGGCAGGGACTATTGTTTTGCTCGCACAGTACAGAGTTCACGCTCAATACACGCTTGTTGACCTGACTTGACTCTTCCACAAATTAGAGCATTTTAAATTTGTAGGATCCCTCCATGGACCCAACCTCTTCAGTTTGACCAATATATATATATATATATATATATATTTATAAATCATCTCTCTCTACATATATTTATAAATCATATCTCTCTATATCTCATTATAGATATAGGCTGAGATTGAGATAGGTATATATATATATATATGTATATATATATATACATATATATATATGTAATAGGGCAAACTTAGGTGGGCAACATGCCCAAAGCCACACAGAGGGATCTGGACTCCAACTCTGGCCCAGGTTCTAGACTGCCCCACCAGCTGCTCTTTAGGGGAGACTGAGCCCTGAAGGATTCTGGGAGGTCTGCTTCTGAGCCTGCCAGAGGCCTTCGGCTCCAGCCCTCTATCTAGGGGTGGGGGAGGTCCAAGCCAGTCCCATTGGGGCGGCCAGGCCAGGGCACCTTCTCCCTACCCTCTCCTCTTCCGTGGGAGAGAGAGGACTCAGCTGGAGGAAAGGGAGCAGAGCCAGAACCCAGCCAGCCCCGAGCTTGAAGACATTTTCTTGGACTTCCACCCTACAAGCTGTTTTATTTCTGCTCCTCCAGGACCCCTGAATAATTAGGCAACAAGGCAGCATAAATCACCGCAGACCTGAACTGTACATCTGCTAATAGCATCTCCCGTGTGCTGTAAAACAGCCCCGGGTCCCGGCCCTTGTGCATAGAGAGAGTGGGAGGGGGGAAGCCCCTCGGCCCTGGGAGCCATAAATTAAGGCTCAGAGCTCGGAAGGGAGGTTATTTTGGTATTCCTGGGTTATTTTACTATCACGCAAAAAAAAGGGGGGGTGGGAGTGGGAGACAAGAGAGGGAGCGAAGTCTGCGCTGATTAAATAAATAGCCAATCAACTCGTTGTAAACTGCAAGCTACATTGTTGCAAACTGCAAGCTACATTGTAGCAAGGCACGGATCGGACTTTTTGTGCCACCTATAGGCCGTGCTCCGGAACTGCAGGGCTCGCTGTAAATAGGAGCATTCTCTATTTTCAGGCAATCATAAGATGTCACAAGATCCAGAGCTGGGAGGGATCTTAAGACAGTGGTTCTTAAGCTTTCGGGGGTCCTGGACCCCTTGGACAGGCTAGGGGAAAGCATGTGGAGCTCTTCCCAGGATAACGTTTGTTGCCTGAGATCCTAATGGAAGGGAATGTTAAAAGATGGGATTTTTTTCCCCACACATCGAAGGTCATGGCTCCCCTTTCCCCAAAAATCATCTGAATGTCTATGAAGACTTCCAAGTTGAGAACCCCTGCCTTAAGAAATAATGTCGTTTAATCCCTTCCTTTTACAAGAGAAGAAACTTGAGATGTAAAGAGGAAAGTGATTTCTCCAGCTTCGTTGGAGAAATCAGACTTGAACCCTGGTATCTGGACCACACATCTTATGCTTTTTCCCACTGTTCCCATGTGCAAGGCTCATATAATCGCAATTCATGTTCCTATAGCACACGGCAATTTACAGAGCTCTTTTCTCATAACTCTGCATGTAGGCGAAGTATCATTATCCTTCCACAGAGGAAGGGTAGGGAGGGGCTCAAGGTCACTGGGTAATGGATCGGAGATTCAGACCATGACATGTGGCCCTTTCCACCACACCACACTGACACTCCAACAAAGGAAACGGTTTTGTTTTGTTTTGTTTTTCAACACATGTGCAATTCTTCTAAGCATATTTCCACATAAGCACAAGAAAAATTAGATCAAAAGGGGAAAAATGAGCAAGAAATAAAAGCAAACAAACAACAAAAGTGAAAATACTATGTTGGTTCATATTCAGGCTCCACAGTTCTCTCCCTAGATGCGGATGGCTCTTTCCATCACAAGTCTATTGCAATTGTCTTGAATCATCTCATTGTAGAAAAGAGCCAAGTTAAGGAAATTTTAAAAATTGTTTTATTTTTTCTGGTTATACGTGTACATTAATTTTTAATAAACATTTCTTTATAAATCATATTGGGAGAGAAAAATCAGAACAAAAGGGGAAAAACCATGAGAGGAAAAAAAACAGGAAAAAGGAAAAAAAAAGTAAACATAGCATGTATTGATTTACATTCATTCTCCAAGGAAATGTTTCTATCAAGACTCTTTTGATCTGAAGACACAAATAGCAGAAAAAAATTTTAATTTCTTCTTTGAGGGGAAGGTTTGGGATCAAGTCCTGCTTGAAGAGCAGCTCAATGGAAAGAGTCAAAAGACCCTGAATTTGGAGTCAGAAAGTAGATATGTACCAAAGTCCTGAGGCTTAGGATCTAGGATCTTGGATTTCCTCAGTCTATAAAATGAAGGGTAGGATCAAATTCCTAAGAGCCTTCCAGTTTCTCAAAGGTGGCCTTGGCTTGGTAAGTCTGCACATTTCCCATATGCCTAGATATCTGAGTTCAATGGCTTCCTTTTCTTATCCTCACAACTGAATCAGTATCCTGATTCCTTGCTTGGGAATTCAAATTCTCCTTGGCTAATCCATCTGGCTACCTTCACTCATCAGTCTTGTTCTACACCATACTGATTCCCTCCAACTACCACTCATTAGTCTAAAACCAGCAAACCCACTTGGATAAATCCTTTTTGTTTTCCCATACCCTTTTTATAAATTGGGATTCCTGGGGGGACCTGATATCTGGACTTAACACTGTGTAGCAGAAAAAAGTACTGAATTTCTGTTCAGAGCATGTAGGATTGAATCCCAACTCTGCCTCATATTACCTTGGCAAGTCACTACATCCCATAGGACCATGGTTTCTTCCTCTGAAAAGCAACAGGGTTGGACCAGGTGATTTCTAAGGTTTGATAATGAGCAAGGGGGTAAAATGAAAAGATGCAACTAACCAACTTGCTAGAAATACATTGAATCCATATGTTGAAAGATATGCGCATTCTACCCACTATTGGAGAACTTCCTTCAGGGAATCGATCCATTACTTCCAAAGGAAACATTTCAGCTTACGTTAAAAGCTATACATTATCCAGAATTCCAGGGTTATAAGAAATGTTTTCAAGTCAAACATGTTACCTAAACAAGGATGCTTAGATGGAGATGCAGAACCATTTCCTTTGGAAGACTGAAGTCAAGTCACTGATGGTATTAGCTGAAGCAACAAGGGTACCAGACAAACCATTGTGGAAGTAGGGCAAACTGGAGCATATGCAAATCTGGAGATGTCACTGGGCATTCTCCTTTCTGAACCACTTATGAAAACTTTAAATAGAAGGAGCCTAATCACTGGTCCTAGGACATGCCCGAATCAAAATGTTTTCAAACATTTTTCCCAGTTTAGTGCCTGAAACATAATAAGCACTTAATAAATGCTTTTTGATTGACTGATTGATTAATTTCTGGTTTTTATAACAAACTATTTTCCTCTGCTTCCTTCTTTATAGCAATATCAGAAGAACAAAGATCTGAATTTGATTGTTGTTCAGTAATTTCAATCGTGTCCAACTCTTCATGACCTCATTTGGCGTTATCTTGGAAAAGATATCGGAGTGGTTTGCCACTTTTTTCTCCAGCACATTTGACAAATGAAGAAACTGAGGCAAAGAGAGTTAATTGGCTTAACCAAAGACATAGTGTCTGAAGCTGCATTTGAACTCAGGTCCTCCAAGCCAAACTTTCTATCTTCCATACCACCAACTTGCCCTGATATTTACTACCATTGTTCACATCTAACCTCGACTTCTTCATGTGAACGATGAGGATAACATTTTCAGAGGATCACAGATTTTAAGCTGCAAGGAACCCCAGAAGCCATCTAAAAATTAGATGCATAAAATGTGCAAAAAAATTGCAAAAAAATGGTATCCAAGGCCAGTGATAACAAATGTGGCCTTCAGGTAACCTGGGTTTATGATACTCCCAAGTGTGGCCTGAACCAGATTAAAATGTTGTTGGGAATATTGGCAAAATAAATAAAAACACAATAAAACAAAGATAATATTATGGTTTAAATTTCAGCTTCTTTTTGAGTTTGACACCACTGACTATCATATGCATATATACAGTCCAAACTCCTTATTTTACAGATGAAAGTCACACAAGCAGTCCATGGGAGCATCACAATTTGAACCCTGATCCTCTGCCTTCAAATCTCCCAGCCTCCTCCCAAACTCATTCCCCTCCACTGCACCATAACAGCTACCCCACAGAACAGATGCGGGGAGAAGTCTGCCAGCTCCCTTGAGATGGGATTTCCATGTCCGTCCTCAAAAATTTTTGCAAAAACTTATACGTATGGATATTTAAACATATATACACTATATAATGGGTATATATGTGCATGTTTGTGTATATAACATACATATATACACTATATAAACATATATACACTATATGTATGTATATCATATGCATATATACATGATATATACCATATGCATACCACATGCACATACACATATATGTTATATGTGTATGCCATGTGCATATACAAAGCTATAATTACATGTATAGTCTGCATATGTGTGTATGTACAATACATATTTGTATTGCATATCATATACATACTACATATTACATAATATATACATTACATTGTTTTATGTATATAATCTAAACATAAACACAATATATATACACTATATATGTGCATATAATATATACATGCTATAATCACACACTATATATACATATTTGCACACATACATATATGTACATTTTATGTGTCACATACATGTATACACCACAATTTATATAATATATATATCACATTGCAAATGTGGGTGTTTCTGTATCTCATATACAGATATATGCACACACTATATGTGAATATACACATGTATGTGTATATTGCATGTGCATATGTGCAACATACATATATGTATAATATTATATTTTGTGCGGGTATTTGTGTTTATCATGTATGTATGCACATTATATATTATATCCATAATGCACATTACCAGTAAGTATGTAGATATATATGATGTTTATTTATATATGTATATGCTGTATTATATAAACATATATACCATGTGTGTGTTTGTGTATCATATAAATATACACATTGTATATAATATACACATACATACTATATGTATGTCTATATTACATGTGTGTGTCCTTGTGTATACCATGCACTCTATATGTATGTATATATGTGTGTATCTATCTATTTATCTATATATATACACACACACACTACAGGTGGGAATAGATAGATAGATAGATAGATAGATAGATAGATAGATAGATAGATAGATAGATAGATCTATATCTATATATCTATAGATATAGATATATACACACATTACAGATGGGTATTTGCCCACACGTGTATCTGCACATATCATATACATATATACACTATATATACACACTACAGGTATGTGTGTATATTTATGCATGTGTTTGTGTATACTGTATGCCATATACACATATATTATATACAGATAGATAACATATTTGCATGTGTGTGCATTTGTATATATACACACTATATGTTAAATACATGTATAGCTATATAGAACATATAATAACATATATAACTATTATAACTTAGATATTATGCATATGTGTGCATTTAATATATTGTATATATGTGGACAATGTATATAATATATGTATACAATATACATGCAATTTGTGTGCACATCATGTACATGATATAGTGTATATATTACATGTGGATGTATGTGTACATATACATCTTCATATCTATATGTGTGTACATATATGTGTGTGCATGTCTATATGTATATAGAGAGATTTAAAGCAATTGATTTTGTGTGTGTGTGTGTGTTGAAGCTTTTTGTAAAAGGGGGGAATCATTCTGCAAACTGTACCAGGCTGGTTTTTGTTGCCCTGGATTTTCCCCTTTCGGGGCACACCTGCCTGATGAGAAGGTAAGCCTCCTCCTAAATGACTAATAATCCATTAATTGCAGGCTGTCCACCTTGTTCACATACATTTATGGCCTAACCTTGAAACTGGATCCTCAGCCCTGACACCAAGGGTGGTAACGGTAACCTGAGCTAATCTCTCTCCAGTCTCCCCACCTAACTCCCCCTTTCCTGCTTTTCACTCCCCTCCCTTTTTTTTTTTCTGGAGACGAGATTCCCTTAGAGTTTAACCCAGAGGGGAAAAAAGAGGCTTTGGCCTTTTATTACTGCACCATAAAAATCAGCACTCTCTCTGTTCTCTTCGGGTGGGGAGCAGGGGGGGTGGAAATCAGTGCCGCCAGCAGCCCCGGCTCCCAGCCTCATGTCACTGGTCCACTAATGAATTCAATGTGTTTTTCTCTCCTTTCCCAGGGGCTGGCTGGCTGCTCACCCTCTTTTCCCCACACTGCACCTTGGCAACAGACTTCATTAGAGGCAGAGGAAGAGAATATCCATTTGCCCTGGGAGACAGCAGCTTCTGTGGCAATTAGTGAGACCAGAGCTAGAAGGGGCCTTAAAAGCTACCATCAGAACCGGAAAGGCCCCCAGAACACAGAATCTCCCAGCTCTCGGGGTCCCTCGAATGTGGGATTTCAGGGCAGAAAGGGATCTCAGAAAAGTAACTTGTGAGCTCTGGAGGGGACTGGGGAGTCAGGGAGATAGTGGAGAATCCTGGCTTTGACACTGACGAGCTATGTGATATTACGCAGGTCTTTGGACCTTGACTTTCTCATTAATAAAATGGGGATGGTGGACTTGGGGCATGAGTGACAGATGACAAATGGACAAGTCAAAAAGCTCCACTGCTTTCCTCTTAATGGCCCAAGGAAAGAGCAAGGAAGGTTTCCGGCAAGTGGGATGGACCCCTTCTAGTTCATGTTGGGTAGGATGTGGTCAGGAATCACAAAGGACATGCAGGTATGAGGGGCTTGCCAAGAGGAAAACTGAAACAGTGAGAATGAAGATCCATTTGAGTTTTAATTAGGGAGGATAGTTTTGATACCTACCTCACAAGGCTGCTGAGCATCTCAAATGCAGTAATTTACAAACATTAAAGCTACTAATAACCATAAATTCCAGTTATTATTACTAACTAAACATTTTACGTTGAGGAAACCGAGGTCTAGAAAATTTAAATGATTTGTCCAAGATCCTGCCTGTAAAGTGTGTGCTGAAATTTGGTCCTGGGCATCCTGATTCCCCAACCAGAGGTATCCCTGCTACATCAAGTTGTTTCTTTTTTCACTCAAAGTGAGAACCCCAACTATACTGTTTTTGACAAATGCTTATCCAGATTCTGTTTGAATAACCCCAAGGATGGGGAACTCAGAGAAATAATATATCAATTACCCAGAAAAAAAGAAAAATGTGGCTGGTGGGCAGTATACTGGCAACTAAAAGTTGAAAAGGATGCCAAGTCAAATAAGAGGGAAAAAATTTTAATTCATGAAGGATATTCCCATTAAATTATAAGCTTCCTGAAGGAAAGGACTTCTTTTGCTTCTTTTTGTATCTTCAACACTCCAACCGATATCAGCACATAGTAGGAGCTTAATAAATGTTGATTTCTGTCTCTTCACTTAGACTCCAAGTTTCTTATAGTGACCTTCTTCAACCTTACAGAGGACTTCATTATGCTTCTTTTTGATACATGTATCATGTCAGATTATAGTTATCTGTGTCTAGTTTATCCCTGACTACACTGTAAGCTTTCATGAATAGAGACACCATGTGTTATATAAACTTTGCAACTACTTTGTAAGGTGTTCACTGGCTTTAGAGATGAGCATAACTTGAGATAATATAGAGAACAATAGCTTCTCTTAAAGAGAAGCAAACTGAGGCCCAAAGAACTTCAACCACTTGTCTAAAGTAATTTAGGGATTGAAACAGTTAGATGGTACAGTAGAGTGTTGGGTTTGTGGCCAAGAAGACAACTTCAAATTGCGTCTCAGACATTTAGTTTTTGTGTAATCCTGGACAAGTCAATTGTCTATCTCAATTTCTTCATCTGTAACACGGGTATCATAATAACAATATCTTTTCTCCTATGGTTGTTATCAGGATGAAATGAGAGAATATTTGTAAAGTACTTTGAAAACCTTAAACTGCTATAAATACTAGGGATTATTGAGTAAATAGAGCAGAATTTGAATGCAAGTACTTTTCTTCACCCAGATACAGAAAAGGAAGGGGCCCAAGAGTTCAGCTACATCATTTAAAAGACAAGGGAACTCAGTTTTAGAGAGGTTTCAGGGACTTGTCTGAGGTCATAACAAGTAGCAGGTAAGATTTGAACCCAGATGTTTGTGACTACAAATTGAACACACTAGCCATTAAGCCACACTGTCTCTCCCCTCACACAGTGCTAAGAACACCCATGGAATATAAAAAATGCTTGTTGAGTGGACTCAGCCTTCTGGGTTTTTTTGGCCGTCCTGCCCTTCAGCCCCATTCCTCAAGGGAAGCAGGGTTCTTTAAATATATCTTTGAGTGGTTCACCAAGTTCCAGGAGCTGTTTCAAATAAATAATGGGTTCAGAAAAGGGTTAGCCTGTAGGTACCCATCATGGGCTAAAAAGCATGCCCTGCTTGGATGCCACCAACAGGCGGAGGTTAAGGGGAATGGTTTCTCAGAGAAACCTTGACCTTCTCAGAGAAAGCATCTCATGATCCCCCCAGGCAGCTGGCCAGAAGTGGCCAAATGGTGCTAAGTCAGGCTTCTGCTTGCAGCTGAAGAAAGACTAACCAGGAAACATGAGAAGTACCGAGGCTTTCGGTTTGCATCAGGCTTTTTGAGAAGCATGTTCAGTCCATCTTCTGTGCTTCTGTGATGGCTGGAGGACTCAGGGGGGTAGGAAGGCATTTATTTGTTCCATTTGACAGGTAAGGAAAATCAACTTCTGAGAGGAGAGGTGATAGATCCAAAGGCCAGCTCCAATAACAACAATCCAGGTGTCTAGATTTCCTTATCCTAGGAATATTCACAGACAGAAACAGCTGAAAAACAAGAATCTGTCATAGTATACAGCTGTTCTCTGCCTGGCCTGAGGAAGGTGTGATGGGGAATCATGTAATTCAAGCAGGAATGGTCAAAGAAAGTAAAACAAGGGGAGGATGAAGGGACCTCAGTAGATGGTTAATTCAAGGAGGAAATCTGCCAGAATATAGTGTCAGATGATCTGAATTCAAATACTGATTCTGCTCCTTGAGTGTCTAAGTGGACATTCGTCTTCCTGGTAAAATAAGGGGCTTTGTCTCAAAAGGCCCTTCCCGTTCCAAATGCTAGGAATATAACAAGCATTGATTAGGCACCTCCTGTTTAAAGAATGGGCAAGTAAGTGTCAGACAAAGCATGGGACATGACTTCAGATACTTATTAGCTGGATAAGTCACTTGACCCTGTTTGCCTCAGTTTCCTCATCTGCAAAATGAGTTAGAGGATGCAATAGCAAATCGCTCTAGTGTCTTTGCCAAGAAAACCCCAAATGGGGTCTCTTGAAGACTCAGTCATGGCTGAACAACAACTAAACAACAACAAAGTGTACAGAACCCTGGTAAGAGGCTCAGAGAACTCCAAATTTAGATAAGATGGGTCCCTTTCCTTCTGAGATTTGGAATAAGACCTGAACCATGATAATTGTGATGCACAACAATCGTGATATATTCTTGTGCTAAATATTAGAGAAATGAAAACTAAGTATTGGGTGAATTCCAAGGGGAGACGGTTGTTTCCCCCCATGCATACATGGAGAAGATGGTATTTGGAGGGAATTAGACCAGTAACTGGGCATCCAGGTGGTGCAGTAGACAAGAGTATCCTGGAGTCAGGAGGACTCCTTTTTTGTGTTCAAAACTAGTCTCAGGCACTTATTAGCTGTGAGATATGGAGTAAGTCATTTCACCCTATTTCCCTCAGATTCCTCATCTGTCAAATAGGCTAGAAAAGGGAATGTAAACCACTCCAATATCTGGCAAGAACACCTCACAAAGAGTTAGACATGACTGAAAAATGACTGAACAAGGAGATCAGTCACTAGACTTAAGAGTTAAAGAGTCTTGACCTAGCTTTGTTGTCTAACTATGAGACCCTTCTTGGGTCTCAGTTCCCTCATCTGTCAGAAACTGGGTGAGGGGGTGGTCAGGCTAATGTCCAGATAAGATAAAGCAGGTATTCGACCACTCCCATTTGACATGTGAAGAAATAGACTTAGAGAGCAAAAGTAATTATGTCCATGGTAACTAAGGGTGTGCTGCAGTTAGCTTGTATCACCAGCTCATGAGGGCCAGCCCCAGTATAAGTTTTTATAATTTGGATATTGGTAAACATTAAATCAGGGCTTGATTTATTTGTTGTGGACTGTCTAGGCTTAAGAAAGGGAGAAAATTAAACTTCAAAGCATGTGGTGAATAGAATTGTATTTTTTTGAGGGGATGGTAGTTAAATATTTACCAGAACACACCTGTAGGGAACACACGTTGTTGCTCAATCCCACTTGGAACTCAGGTTTCCCAACTCCTAGCAGGGATAGTCTTTATGTTACTTTGTGTTATTGACTGCAGCACTAACACAGTGTTCTGTTCACACTAGACAAAAGTTCTTGGCTATGATATTTGTTGTTAGGACACTGACAAACCAGACCGCTGACCAAAATGGTCACCTGAATAGTGCAGAGGCTCAAAACCACATTATGTAATGGTAGGAAACTGAGCTCCTTAGGTCTAGAAGTGCTCAGTGGAGCCTGAATGACCATGCTCAACCTGAAATTGATATTTCAGGGAGGGACTGATTTCATTGCCCTCCAATACCATCCAGGGACACAGTCCCCCTCAGTAAATGACTTTTGTCTAACCACTTTGAAAGAATTCTCATCAATGCAATGAACCAACCACACCTCCAGATAATTGATAATAAAGCTTGACAGAGAGGTGATAGACTTAGCATGCAGAATGGCACACGCATTTTGGGACATAGCCCATGTGAAATTTTGTTTTTGATTTTTCTTGACTACATGTGTTTATTACAATTGTTCTGTTTTTCATTGATGGGTGAATTTGAGAAGGAAAGAAAATACATTCTCATCAACTGAAAAATAAAATAAAATTTAGAAAAAAAATTGAGTTAGTCTGGAAAGAAGAGAAAAGTTTATGAAAATCAGAGTATCAGAACTGAAAAGGAGCATGGAGACTATCCAATGGTTAAGTAAACTTGACATGGCCTGATTTTAGAGATGAAGGAATTGAAAACCAGGGAGAGAATGAGCCACATGATTAGTGGCTGAGTGTACACTTGAACCAAGGTCTCCCAATGCTTAATCTATTGATTTTTTTCACTCTTGATACACCCCTCTGAGCCTGCTCACAGAGGAAAAGTGGAGATTTTATTCTTCCAGGACTCTACAGCTTATGTTTGAAATTGGGGGATGCTATGAATAAAGGAATTTTTCTGTACAGTGGAAAAAATCCTGGCTCAAGATCTTGATGTAGAAGTGACCAAAGGCCATCTCTGATATCCTGCCCATATGACCATGGACAAGTCACTTACTCTGAATCTCACTTTGTTCATCTATAAAAAGAAGGGGCTGATCTAGATGGCCTCTAAAATCCCTGCTAGTTCTAGGGATATGATCCTAACTGACTATGAGGACAATGTTGTATGAAGTCTGATCAGAAGTATCTGCAGTTGGCCACCCAAGATCATAAAATCTCAGAGACCAAGTAAATTAATCCAATCCATATCTGTAAAAAAGGCTCAACTTTACAACCTTCTTTGTCATCCAGCTTTTGCTTGAAGATCTTGGACTAAGAATGATTCCTCCCTTCATTTTTTTCTTTTTGGGAGGGAGTTCATTGTTAATTTGTGTATTATTCTGAACTTGAAAAACACTTAACAAATATGTACATCTCCATTTACAAGGGAAAAAAGGGACTGCTGTTGATGGTTTTTTCCCATCAATGGTGAATCTTATTTTGTTTTGAAACACCATTTTGAAAATGGTGTTTTGTTTTTTAATATGAATCTGTGAATGTCATCATACACAACATGCATTTTCTAAAAGTATATATTTAGCATTTTGGTTCCAAAATTTTCTGTATGATCTATGTTGCTCTCTGAACTTTTTACTATCTTCTGTGTATTTTTGCTAAACACTTCATTGACACTCTTTTCTTTTATTTTCTTGTCATCAATTTCGCTACTTTTCCTCCAATTCTGTCTCCTCTCTCTCCAAAAAAACTCCTCCTTTGAAACAAGTGGATATTGTCAAACAAAAAATTCATACATTGGCTATGTCTGAAACTATGTACCTCATTTTGTATCTCTGTCAAGAGGGCAGGAAGCATATTTCCTCACTCATCTTCAGCATAGAGGTTGTTCAATGCATTGGCGAGATAGTTCTTAGATCTTTTGAAGTCATTTTTCTTTACAATGTTGGAGTCATTGTATAGATTATCCTCCTGCTCCTACTCACCCCACTCTGCTTTTCTTCATACAAATCATGTTTTGCTGAATCCATCCCTTTCATCATCTTTTAGGATGCAATGATATTCCATTAATTCACATGCCATAATTTCTTAAGTCATTGCCCAATAAATGGGCACCCTCTTAGTTTCTAGTTCTTTGCTGTGATAAAAGGGCTGTTATAAATACTTTTGTATAGAGGGGTTTTATCTTTTTTTTGCCTTAAAAAACCATAAGTGAATATTGTATCTTGTCAAAAGTTCTTTCTGTATCATGTCATAGCATGTGTGTGCAGCAAAAAGTCATGTGACTTTTATTTTGATAGTCTATTAAAATATTAATAATTTTCATAACATCAAATCAACCCTGTACTCTTGGAATAAATCCAAACTGGTCATAGCATAAAATCTTTTTTGTATGTTTCTATAGCCACTTTGCTAATATTTTATTCAAATTTTTGTATTTATATTCATTAGAGATATGGTCTGCGATTTCTTTTTCTGCTTTGTCTCTTCCTGTTTTAAATATCAGAAATGTGTGTATGTGTGTGTGTGTGTGTGTGTACAGGCATACACATATATAATAAAAGGAAGCTGTTAGAATATCTTCCTTTTTAATTTTTGCAAACAATTTATATAGTATTAGAATTAATTTTTTTTGAAAATTCAATAGAATCAACCTGTAAATCCATCTGGTCCTGAGATATTTTTTCTTTGAGGACTTATTTACAGTTTGTTCAATGTCTTTAAATTCCCTCTTATTATTCCTTTAATCTAGGCATTTATATTCTTGTAAATATTCAATGACAATTTAATTTATTCAATCTGACAAATATAACTTGGAAAGCAATTTTCAAATAATTTAATTTATCTCCTCTTCATTTTTCACAAATTCCCTTTCAATTATATCACTAGCAATTTGGGTTACTTTTCTCTGTTTCTCTTTTGATCAAATTAGTTTATTGTTTATCTAGTTTATTAGCATTTTCTTTCAGAGAAACAGTTCTTACTTTGTCATTTCAATGTTTTGTGATTGGTTTTCTATTTGTAATTGCTTTCAACTTTGTTAATTTCTTCTTTGATTTTTAGGATTAATATTTTTTATTTAGTTGGGATTTCTACTTGTTGCTTTTTTGGGTTTCTCTTAGGTGCATTGTGATTGGTAAAATATGTATTTAATATCTCTGCTTTTCACTTTTTGTTTATGAGGTTTTTATACTCAGTCTAATGGTTAATGTTTGTAAAGGTACATTGCATGGATGAGAAATATGTTCCTTTCTTTTTCCATTCAGTAATTGCCAGGGCTCTATTCTATGTAACTTTTCTAAAGTTCTAAAATTCTAGTCAAATCTTAATTTTCTTTTTAAATCTTTTTGTTAGATTTGTCTAGCTCACAGGGATACTTCAAAGTCCTAAATTATTATGGCTTGGTTGTCTATTTTTCCATTTAAATATTTAGGTGCTCTGCTGTTTGGTATATGCATATTAATATATGATATCAATTATAAGATATACATATATAATATCAGTTAAGTACTGTATCATCTCATTGTCTGTGGTAACTGTATGGGCATCTAGGTAGCATGATGGGTAAAGTGCTGAGCCTACTACGGTCAAAAAGATCTGAGTTCAAATCTGGCCTCAGACACATTAGCTGTCACTGTGAGCCTGGACAAGTCACTTAGCCCTATTTGCCTCAGTTCCCCCATCTATAAAATGAACTAGAGAAAAAAAGAAAAACAGTCTAATATTTTTTTTTCCTTAAATAGAGTCACAACTCTTTGGATATCCCTGAAAATAACTAAACAACAGTGGTGCCTGTAAGGATAATGCACTTTTCCTGTTTATCTCTTTAACCAACCTTATTTTTTACTGTTAACTTGCCTGAGATCATGATTGCTATTCTTGCTTTTTCCAGTCCCAATACATAATAAATTATGCTCCAGTTTCCCATTTTAACTATGTTCAAGTATGTTTCTTGAAGACAATTACTTTCTAATGCATTCTGCTACCTTCTTCTGTTTTTATGAGTGAGTACGTGCCATTCACAGTCATGACTGTTAACTATATTTTTTCTTTCCTCTTTTTCTTACACTCTCCATTCTTTATCAGTGAGTTCTTTCAGCCACTCTAAAGCAGCTAAGTCTTATTTACTCTACATTTCAGAGATGGCAAAACTGGGATATATCCAGAGTCACACAATGCATTGGGGTAACAGCTATGGGATATAGTAGAAATACCTCTGATTGTAAAACTGGAGACCTGGGTTCTGATCACCAGCCGCTTCATTTTACCATTTAGAATCATGGTCTCCCTATTTGTAAAATGGAGTCTATCAGCACACCAAGGTCCCCTTCCACTCTAAAGTTTAATAATGTAGGAGCCCTATGTGCCTCATAAGCTGAATACCACATTCAACATGTGGTGGCTTCATCCACAAAGGTACCTTCGGTCTGGGGAACAGATGTCTGGTCAAGTGACTAGTCCGACTTCACCCAGATAGCACAGTCTGTTCCATTCCTGACCCTGAGAACATACACTCTGCCAGTATCTATGAAAACACAGACTGTTGCTGTTTGTGGATCTGCTGGTTCAAGTACACTAAGATAATGGACCTTTGCTCTGACCTCTGGAAGATGTGAACCCAAACTCTAGAGAGACTCATAGATTTATAGATTAAAAGGATTGCAAATGACCTCATAGATCAATACATCCAATCCTCCATTTTAGAGAGCAGAAAACTGAGACTTAGAGAAAAAATGATTTTACCCAATGTCAGTATAAGGAGCTGCTTGAAATAATGATAAAAGAACTTGGATTGGGCACCATAAGACCTGGATTCTATAATCTGAACTCTGTTACTCATCAAAGTATCATTTTCTGCAAGGGACTTCCTCTCTTCAGGGCAGTTCCCTTACCAGTAAAATAAAGTGGTTTGATTAAATGTTCTCTGAAGTACTTTGTAATTTTAATATTTCCTATTCCAAAGATTCCCCCAGATCTGCTATTTTTGTTCTAGATTCTGTTATTCTATTCCATATTCTAAAGATCCTTCCAGGGGCAGTTAGTTGGTGCAGTGGATAGAGCACCAGTCCTGAAGTCAGGAGGACCTGAGTTCAAATCTGGCTTCAGACACTTAACACTTCCTAGCTGTGTGACTCTGGGCAAGTCACTTAACCCTAATTGCCTCAGGGAAAAAAAGACCACTCTAGCTCTGCTATCACTATTCTAGATCCTTTTTTTAAAATAACAGCTTTTGGGGCAGCTAGGTGGCGCAGTGGTTAGCGCACCAGCCCTGAAGTCAGGAGGACCTGAGTTCAAATCTGGTCTCAGACATTTCCTAGCTGTGTGACCCTGGGCAAGTCACTTAACCCCAATTGCCTCAGCAAAAAGCAAAAAAAAAAATAAAATAAAATAACAGCTTTTTATTTTCAAAATACATGTAAAAATTGTTTTCAACATTCACCCTTGCAAAACCCTGTTTTCCAAGTTTTTTGCCCTCCCTTTCCCCTCCCCCTCTCCTAGACAGCAAGCAATCCAATATAGGTTAAACATGTGCAATTTTTCTATACATATTTCCACGTTTATCATACTATACAAGAAAAATCAAATCAAAAAGAAAAAAAATGAGAAAGAAAAAAAAAGCAAGTAGATAACAACAAAAAAAGTGCAAATACTATACTGTGATCCATATTCAATCCCTATGATTTTCCTTCTGGATGTAGATGACTCTCTCCATCACAAAGTCCATTGAAATTGACCTATCTATTCCATAGTCTAAAGATCCTTCTAGCTCTGATATCTCTTTTCTGGATTCCTTTTAACAATTTCTTTCAAATAATCCTCATGGCTCTCATATTCTACAAATCTATGTATGATTCTTTTAATTAGTAATTAGAAGAAGTAGAAGAAGAAGAAGAAGAAGAAGAAGAAGAAGAAGAAAAGAAGAAGAAGAAGAGGAAGAAGAAGAAAGAAGTAGAAAGAAGAGAGGGAAGGAGGAAAAGGGAGAGGGAGGAGAGGGATAGATACAGAGACAGAGAAACAGAGAGGGAGAGAGACGGGGGGGGGGCAGAGGGAGACAGAGACTGACAGAGATAGAAACACACACACAAAGACAGAGAGAAAAAGAGAGACAGAGATACAGAGAGAGAGAGAGACAGAGAGAGGGGGGAGGAGGAGGGAAAGGGACAGAGAGAGACAGAGAGACAGACACACATAGAGACAAAGAGAAAAAGAGACAGATAAGGATAGAGAGACAGAGAGAGGGACAGAGACAGACAGACACACACACAGAGAAAGAGACAGAGACAGAGAGATGTGCATTATTCTTGCCTGACCTGTGACACGAATAATCTTTCAGATAAATCACTTGGAGATTTTGTCCAATTAAAGTCCAGGAGGATGGCTGATCCCCAGACACTGGGAGAGAATGGTTTCTGAGGGGGGCGGGGTGGGGGATGGGGGTGGGTTAAAGGGTGGGGGCTCCCAGCAGGGCAGGACAGGGCAGGGGTTAGGGGTGGAGGCCAGGGGCTGCCTGGGAAGCTGATGGGGAAGAAAGGAATTTGGTTGAAATTGGAGCCCGAGGGAATGTGAGCACGGCTCCTGGGAGAGATTACCGTCATTCCAGCGGGTCCCAGCAACCTCCCAGGGAGAGCAGCCACAACAAATGGCGGGCCCGGTGCCCAGAACAGGGCAGAAGGTAGGGGAAGGTGGAGGGCCGGGGAGGGAGGGAGGGCTGGTTTCCAGTCAGCAAGGATGATACAATGCCTTTTTCCCTTTGCCTTCATGTTTACAGGATTGGGAGCTAAGAAAAAGACCCCAGGGCTCATCTAGCACCCCTCCTTCCTTTACAGATGGAAACCAGGAAGCCTTGGAAGGAGGAAAGCGCCCGGCCTGGGTCATACAGGTAAGGAGTGAGTTGTGAGGGCAGGCAATGGGAGCCAGCCTCCTTCTTAGCACTCTGCCCTGGCTTGGTGCTCCCTCTAATTGTTCCTTTCCTTTCCTTGGAAGTTGATCTGGACTCTACTTAGGCAGGGAGCTCCCTGAAGGAAGGCTACCTAACACCTCTCTCTTACCTCCAGGGACACCCAGCACAAGAATTACCACAGAGAGGGAGCAACAAATTCAGTCCATCCTTCACCAGCTAGCTCTCCTAAAGGCTCTCGGGAGGCTTTCTCTAACCCTCACTAATGATAATCATCTCTTTGAAGATCTTCACAAGCTAATTGCCCCCCCCCTCCCCATGTTCCAGCCTCCCGAGCATCCTTACCCTCTGCATTCCCTGGAGTCCTAGCAGATTGGCCCCTCCTAAAGGGTCTCATGACCCCCCATATTCCTCCAGGCTGGACATCACACCCAGAATGCGCTAACCCTCACCCTTCCCTAGTTACCTCCAAGGCTCCGCTCTAGGAAGACCTTCTATGTGAGGCCTTAAAAAATACAACTACTAGAGGTCATCGTGTGCTCCTGACAACCCTGGAAGAAGGCTGACATTAACTGAGACTCCCCCAGGGTCCCAGGCTCAGTAGCTGAGGCTGGGTGGAGCTCAGGCTTTCCTCAGGCCAAGTCTAAGATTGGATGGTTGCCCAGTTGCCTCACCTGGGGCCTTTCTTGGGGCTCCCAGTTGCTAGCTCCTCTCCCTACAAATGTAAATAGTTTAGACTCTAAATTATAAAACTCCTTTTTCTTTTTTTTTCATTTCTGTTTCCCTCTCTTTCTTTTCCCTTCCTTTCTCCTTCCCTCTCTTTTTTCTTCCTTCCTTCCTTCTTCCCTCCCTCCCTTTATCCTTCCTTCCTTTCTTCTTCCCTCCCTTTCTTTTTCCTTCCTTCCTTGCTTCCTTCCTTTTCTTCCTTCCTTCTTTTTTTCTTCCTTTTCTTTCCTTTCTTCCTTCTTTCTCTCTTTCTTTTCCATTCTTCCTTTCTTTTTTCTCCCACTTTGATTCTTTCCACCTTCCTTCCTTCTTTTTTCCTTCTTTATCTCTCTCTCTTCCTTTTCTTTCCTTCCTTTTCTTTCCTTTCTTCCTTTTTCTTTTCCATCTTCCTTTTCCTTCCTTTCTTTCTTTTTTCTTTTTCTCTCTCTTATTCTATCTTCCTCTCTCTCCACCTTCCTCCCTCCCTCCCTCCCTCCCTTCCTTCCATCTATTCTTCCTTCCTTCCTTCCTTCTTCCTCCCTTCCTTTCTTCCTTCCTTTTTCCAACATCAAGCACATTGACTGGTACACAGTTGGCACTTTTTAAATACTTCCTCTGTTCAACAGATTGAGTAAAATTTTTGTTGACTGACTTAAAAGAAAGCACATCCTGAAATATCTGGAGCTCTGAACAGAAAGATGAAGAATAAAAATGCTGCATCTTCACCACCTTCATTGTACAAAGAAATGGTTCCAATCGTGATCACAGAGGGGCAGCAAGATGGCACAATGGACAGAGCAACAGCCCTAGTATTCAGAAGGATTTGAGTTCAAATTTTGCCTCAGACAGTTATTGGCTGTGTGACTCTGGGCAAGACACTTAACTCTGTTGGCCTCAGTTTCCTCATCTATCAAATGACCTGGAGAAGGAAATGGAAAATCACTCCCCTATTTTTGCCAAGAAAACTCCAAGTGGGATCATGAAGAGTCAGGCATGACTGAAAAATGACTAAACATTTTGTTTTGATCACAGAATAAGTCTCTGGTGGCAGAATCCCTCTCTCCTCAGAAGTTGAATACTATAATAATAATAATAATAATGATAATAATAGCTTAATTCAATTCAACAAACATTTAAATACATACTATGTGCAAAGCATTCTGTTGGATGCTATCCAATATTTACTTAGTGTTTTCTCAACAGAAAGTTCTTTAGCCACATTATTCCATTTAATATAACAGTTCTGTGAGTAAATAATATTTACAGATGAAGAAACTGAGGCTACAAATTAAATTCTTAATTCTCTAAATCCAGTGATTGTTACTGTCTTTCTATATAACACAGCCATGGCAACCCTGAATCTCATGATTCATCTAACCAGGGGGTTTTTAATCTGAGGTCTACCCAAAAAGGTATATGGATAGATTTCAAGGAATCATCAATTCAGATAAGGAAAATAAATTTTTACTCACCTCTAGCTGAAATCTAGCATTTCCTCCCATTATAATTTTTTGGGGGAAATCATTATTCTGAAAAGAGTCCATATTAAAAAAAAGGTTAAGATATCCCTGATCTGATCCAACTTTCTCCTTTTACAGAGAAGGAAATTGAGGACCCAAAAAAGAAGTGACTTTGTCCATGATCATTGGTAAGCCTGGAGTGAGCGATAGGAAAAGATAATGGTTCCATTGAGACACACACCCCATAGGACCTCATTAGGATGTACATGGGGGCGATGCTCAGCCTTCCTTCTAGAACTGGGACAAAGCACTCTAGGCAAGGTAGCAAAATTTCTTCCACTTTCTATTATATCCCCTCAAATGCTTTGAGCCTTCACTGAAACATATGTGACAACTCATTACAAACAAATCTCTAGGCCCCAGAGAAGAGGGAGTTTTCTGGCAATAAAAACACATGCATTTTTCAAAAGGAATATTACAAAACATCCCATCTCTGTCACCCCCTCCCTCCTTTACCCTCTTCCATATGTTTGCCCTGACCCAAATGTCTCCTTTGAATGCCCCTAGAATCGATTCCGTTCTCAGCTGCTCCTTGGCTTGCCATGTGAAATCCCAGCTCATGCTGACTCAGGACCTTCCTTAGAACTGCCTGCCCCAGGCTGCCAACTTGAACATTTGCAAAAAGCATCCCCTTTGCCCATGCATGGAATCTGTTCATCTTTTGCTTACTGGGGAAACTGAGGTACAGAGAGATTGTGTGATTTCCCCAAAAATCACAAACAAAAAACCTGAACAAAAAACCTGAATTTTCATCTCATAGAATCAGAAGAGGATTTAAAGCTTCAGGGTTCTAAGAAATCACCAGTTTAATCCCCTTGTTGCACAGATGAAATAGTCTCAGAAAAGATCATCCAGTGGAGAAGTGGTAGATTTGAGTTTGAACCGTGATTCTCTGACTGTAGACATGGAAATCTTCCCAGTCTACCTCCTCTTAGCCTGGCTTCCCTACATGAACTGTCTCCCCCTTTGCTACCTTTTCCTTTTTCTGGAAATTACCAAGTTTTAAGGAGAAATGTTTCACTGACTCCTCAGCGCCTCCATGTCCATAATCCTTCCACTTCTTTACTCTCACAATTCCCAAGGTAGGATTTTTTTTTTCTTGAGGGACCCTGTGTCTACAGGGTTCCTGGCCTGACTGTCTCTGTGGTTGGGTGTTTGGAATTATTTTCTCCCCCTTTCCCTTTCCCAGCTCTGACTGCCTCCGGCAGCTGGGCTGTCCAGATGTACACTGCCCAGACCAGAAATCTGAGCCAAGGGCTTTTCCCAAAGTAATTCGAGGATTTCATCTGACCAGACGGCAAATGCTCTAGCAAAGGGCACCGATGGAGAGCGGCGTGAGCTAAACGCACCTCCTTCTGCAAAAAACAACCAAACCAAAAACCACAGTAGGGGACAAACTATCCCTCTGCAGCTGGGAAAAAAAGTGAGATGTCGCTCACTGCCTGGGTTCATGGACACTCCCAGGACACATGAGTTGGGCTTGACACATCTGAAATGGTTCACTTAATATAAGAATAACATTGATGATGTGAGGTAGTGGCAGAAAACTTTGGAGTTGAAGTCCCAAGTTCAAATCCTGCCACAGATGCTTATTATCTTTGTGTCTTACCACATGTCACACTCTTTCCAGTTTCAGTCTCCTCAGCTGTAAAATGAGGATAATAATAACCTCTACCTCCCAGGTTTGATGTAAGGATCAAATGAGATTCCCCAAAATTAAGAAAACAGGGAACATTATAATCAAGGAAAAGAACTTTTCACAAATAATGAACTGAATTGAAATACTACTTTAGCCTATCATGAAATCCTTGTATGAATTTATTGCTGAGTCAAAGAGGAGACCCAGCTAGTATGAGTCTATATAAACCTATTATTTAAGGTGTTAGGAATCAAGAACTACAAATATACTATTTATTAGTAATATCTTTTCATTTGTCTGTCTATCTCTATCTGTTTCTGTTCATCTATCTGTTAGTCTATCTATTTATCTGGCTGGCTATTTATTTTTGTCCATCTGTCTATCTCTGTCAGTCTATTTCTGTCCATCTGTCTATCCATATATCTGTCCTTCCATCTATTTATCTATTTTCTATCTATCCTTCTGCCCATCTGTTTAGCTGTCTGTATATCTATTTCTGTGCATCTGTCTATTTCTCTCTATCTATATATTTATCTCTCTATCATCTCGCTATTTATCTATTTCCTATCCTCTCTGCCTAACTGTCTGTATATCTATACATCTAGCTATCTATTTCTGTCCATCTGTTTATCTCTATCTATTTGTCTAATATCTTTCTACCTATCCATATATCTATTTATCTATTTTCTATCTGTCTGTCTCTGTCTATCTACCTGTCTATCTTGCCTGCAATTTAAGACCAGTGACCTTGAAATAAGGAGTTCAGACCTTGATGGAGAATAGGTAGCATGCCAGTATTAACCTATAACATAAAAGGACCTATTTGGCTCTAGGGAAGGACTAGCTTCTCTGCTTCAGTGGAAAGGTATTGAGGGTAAGTAGAGTATTTGTGGAGCCTGAGGGCTATCCCTAAGACCCTCAGACAGAAGTCCCAAGGGGTTCCAGAAGAGAACTGGAATCTTCTTTCACAGCAGATCTGTCACACATCTCTTGCTTATTGTTTAAACTTTTATACAAGGAGGAGGGGTTGGAAAGAGAGAGGGAGCAAATTCAAGCAAAGAGAGACTGAACAAGAAGGAAAGGCAGCCAAAACAAGCAAAAAAGCCTTCCAAATCCTCTTTTCTGTAACACAGGGCAAGAGCAAAGAGGGCTGGTCTTGTAAATGTTTTGAATTTCAAAAACAGGAGAAAAGAGCCAGACTGGTGGACTAAGGGGGACAAAGGGCACCCTTCTAAGTGGGGACTCCAAGGAACTTAGTCCAGTGGCCTCACTCTGTACCCCTCAAGTGCCTGCAGAAGTGAGAAGAATCTCCCCTCTGCTCCTTATTCTTTGGATTATTTTGGGCACACCTCTTCTTTACAGTTCTCAGTGTCGTCTTCTGTAAAATGAAGGATTTGGACTGGACTGCAGTTTCTTCAATCATGGGTCACAATCCTATATAAGATTTTATAACTAAATGTAGGAGTCAAAAATTATGATTTATTATTAATAAATGTTTGATTTGTACACCTATAAACCCCAGGTCATATAAAAATTTCTTGGGCGAAAAGGAGTCACAAATGGAAAAAATTTAAGAACTAGATGATCTTTCCAGATCTGGGTCCTATCTGTGATTCCAGCTCAAGGAGAAATCATCTGCTACAATGGAAAGAACCTTGGAATCCAAGTTCTGCTATTTTCTACCAATCTAATCCTGGGCAAATCGTATAAGAGTTGGGTGGCTCAGTGGATATAGCGCTAGAGCTGGAGTCAGAAATATCAGAGTTCAGATGGGACCTAAGATA
>JAJPUD010006561.1:0-32954 GCA_023553655.1 Myrmecobius fasciatus
CGGGCCCGGGGACATGGGGCAGCCGCCGAGCAGCGCGCAGGGAGGGCGGGGGCGGCGGGCGGCCTCCCTCCTCCCCCTCCTTTTTCCCCCTCTTTGCTTCCCCTCCCCCGCGGCAGCGGCGGCCGAGGCTCGGCCCGAGGGGCGGAGTTCGGGGAAGGGGGCGGGACCAGGCCCCAGCTCCCGGGAAGGGCGGGGTCGCCCTCGAGGAGAGAAGGAGTGAGCGGGCGGGCGGGCGCCAGCCGAGCGGTTTGGTGCCTTCCTAGTGCAGACACCTGCAAGCACTCACCTGTGCGTGCGTGCGTGCTCCGCCGTGCCTCCGGAGCGACCCGCGCGTGCATGTACTTATGCCTGCTTCCGAGCATCCTGGACACAAACGTGCCTATTCAGATGCTTGCATGCGCGAGCGCCGTCTCTGGGGCCACGCGTGCCTGTCCTCACGCGTGCGACTCGACGCGACGCCCCCAGGCGTGCAGACTTGCACACCCGGGAGTACACGAGCTTGTCCACGCTATGAATCCCCATGCATTTCCCTGTCTATTTCATGCGAGTTGGATAGACAATCTCGGTGTGCATATATAATAAGAAGAATCCGAATAGCTGACGTGTAGACAGCCTTTAAGGCTTGCAAAGCAGCCCCAGCCTCGGTGCCCACCTGTGCCGGGAGAATCAGAAGGCCCCAGCCGGCGCCCACTCTGGGCCTGCTTCCCTAGCCAAGACTTGCAGGAGACAGAGAAGACGGCGCGGAGGGCTCCTCCCCCTTCAGCTCCCTGGACTTGAGGGAGCTGGGCCCTTAACTCTCCGCACACCTTTCAAAGCCCAGGGCTCTAATGAAAGGTAACGCCTCTGAATTGCAAAATCAATCCACTCACCCCATCCCTACCCTCCTGACGGACGGGGAGGAAGAAGTGCGGTTAAAACTGGGACATGCAGAGGAAATAAACTTCAATCCACCCCACCCCCAGTCTCTAGATACTGCCCCCCTGTTGTCTTGCCACGGGTGGCGGGAGGTTGTGGAAGGAAAGAACGGGGACCCCGGGAGCCCTGTCCTGGGACGGCCACTAATTAGCTGCATCACTTTGGACAATGCCTCTTAATCTCCTCGAGTGAGTTTCGGAATAATGATTGGCTTAAAAATGGTCTCCAAATTCTGACCTTCCATCCGTTTGGTCCCCCAGAACGGCTTTCCTGGTTTGGGGTTTTTTTCCCTCTGCTTCTCAAGGGATCGCTTAACCCCCAAACCTTTATCAAGCACCTACTATGTGCTGGGGCTCGGGCTCCTCATCCCACACCCTGACGTTGTGTTCTGTGGCAGTCAGATGGGAGGTTTCTGCTCAGCTACGAGGGGAAAACCCGTCGCCTGCAGCCTTTCATACGTGTAAACATGGGAACCCATGGAAACGCCTCCGCTTGGGCATGATGGGGGGGACGTCACACATTAAATGATCGAGACGGGAAGGAGATTGAAAACAAGGGCGGGGGTGGGAAGAATAAATTAAAAGTTACTGGAGCCTGGCAAAGAGAGCCAGGAACCTCCACATCCATCTTCCTAAGGCATCTTCCAGATTAATGCCGACAGCCATCCGTCACGCCTTGGCTCTCTGTGGGGGCAGGGGAGAGAACGGAAGAAGGAAGGCAGGTGGAGGGGGGATAGGAGGGAGATCGAAGGGGGGGGAAGAGGAAAGTCTCCATCCTTGAGGAGTTTCCAGCATTTCACAAACCAAGCCTGCCAGACCAGATAATTATACGTCAGGGGTTGGTGAAGGTTGGGGGGAGGGGGTAAGATCCCGTCACCTCGGGGGCAAAGGTATTCCTCTGTATTGGTGACTGGCAAAACCTTGAAAAGATGCGGCATGGATGGCTCCCAAAGGAAATTCGATGGAAATTCTATTTTTTTTAAATTTTTAAAGTTTTTTATTTTCAAAACACATGCGTGGGTAATTTGACATTGATCCTTGCATAGCCTTGTGTTTCAGATTTTCTCCTCCTTCCCCCCACCCCCTCCCCTAGATGGCAAACAATCGGTGGAAATTCTAACAGGATTTGGCATGAAGAAAGACAGATCAGAATTTTAATGTCAAATATTCTCCTTCCCTTCCCCACTGCTCTTATCACTGCAAAAATGAATAATCAAATTTAGAAGGATGCACAGATAAGCAGAACAAACGTTGGAAATATTATGTAGAAGTTATGTGATTAAAAAAAAGCCATAAGAAATGGAAATTCACAATTTTATATAGAATCATGTGTTCAGCTATGTCTATAAAAATACTTTTTTGGGGGGTATTTAAGTTCAGATTAAAATTTTTAAACAAAGAATGAGTGATCAAACGTGCCAGCAAGAACTACTGCTGACTGGGTAAATAAATTAGGAATCAGGAAGTGAGGCTCCCCAAAAATATGCTTAAAGCTCTGAACCGGCTGCATTTCTGAAAGTGGAAAGACCCTTAGACTGGAAAACAAAATCTGAATTATAGCTCAAATTTCAACACTGGGAAATGTGTGACCTTGGGGAAAAGATTTAACCTTCCTAAATCTTTTTCTCATCTACAAAATGGAGATAATTACACCATCCCTAATCTCTCTCACAGGATGGTCATGTAAGGGCCAAAGGAGAAAGTGCTTTGAAACATTTTGAGGAAGGAAGCAGATTTTGGCAACTACCATTAACTCATTCCCCTGCTCCCAGCCTCAGATGGCTCCCCATCAGAAAAATTAGAGCTGGGGAAGAGATTGAACCAGATGAACTCTTCCAGCTCGGTGAGCTCAACAGATATTTGTCGACTGTTTCAGTAACAGCCAGGTGGTTTAAGTGATGGAGAGAGCAACCTCCTGGGCCATTGCTGGGGTTACTAAGAACTTGGGGCACCCTCTAGCATCTTTGGAATAATCCTTGGAGCTCTAAGATCAGGAATTGGCACCTTGAGCCATTCACTTATTCAGGGAGCACCAGACTATTAGACCCAGAATGAGATCCTGGACCTAGCCACCAGTGGGCTCTTCTACTTGCCCAAAGGGACAGAGTGCCCCTCAGCCTCTTCAGAGGTACCCCTTAAGTCACACAATCTCCACTCTCATTTGCTAGCCATTCTTTGGAATGAGGGGCAAGAGACCCAACTGGCTGTAGAATAGAAGGGTCATGTGTAATTACAGCTGTAATTACATATTACATATAATTAAAGAGCCTTAATTAAGGCCATTTATAGTCATCGAATTTGACCGATTTGTTCCCCATAACCAATCAGTTGTCAGCTAGGTGTCAGGATGGGTATGAGTGCTGGACTTTGGACCAGGGAGATCCTTGTTTAAATTCTACTTTAGATGCTAGCTATGTGACAACTCTACCTCTGGGATGCCTCCCTTTCCTCTTAGTTCCCAGGGCAATTGTGGAAGTCAGATGAGAACACTATATAAATTCTAGATATTATTATAAGCCTTATGGATTCTACCTCCATAGCCTCTCTGACTTTCCATTCACATCATGCCAGTTCAGGCTCTCTTGCCTTTACATTGCCATGGCCTCCTCACTGGTTTCCCCACCTTACGTCTCTCTTCTCTCCAATCTATCCTTCCACCAAGCTGCCAAAGCAATTTCCTGAAGTGCAGGGTTGACTCTATTGCTGCCCTGCTCAATAAACCCCAGTGGCTCCCCACTGCTTCTGAAAATCTAAAGCAACCTCCTTTATTTAGCATTTAGAGACTTGGACTTGGCTCTCACCTACCTTTCCAGCCTTATTAATTTGCTTTTCACAATTCAAACAAAGGCCTTCCTGCTGCTCTTTGTTGTTTAAAGACCTTTGTTTAACCTGGACTCTCCTTCCCTTTCAAGTCCAGTCCCTTACTCCCCACCCATGTGCTCCATGATCCAATGACATTGTTCTTCAAATAAACTCCTCCATCACTCAGCAGCAGGCTTTGCTCTGGCTGTCCCCCAGTCCTCAGCTCCTGGCTTCCTTCAAGCTTCAACTAAAATCCCACCTCCTGCAAGAAGCCTTCCCCTGGGTTCTAGGGCCCTCCCTCTGGGGGATCTTCAGCTCATCTCCATATATCCTACCTATAAATAGATATTAGTCATTGGAATATTGTTCCCACTGAGCCGATGCCCATCAGTTGGGTAATGGCTGAATAAGTTTTGGTATATGAAGCTAATGGAATCTTATTGTTCTATAAGAAATGATGAAAAAGGGACAGCTAGGTGGTGCAGTGGATAGAACACCAGCCCTGAAGTCAGGAGGACCTGAGTTCAAATCTGGTCTCAGACACTTACCACTTCTAGCTGTGTGACCCTGGGCAAGTCACTTAACCCTAATTGCCTCAGCAGAGAAAAGAAATGAAAAGCCTGAAAGACTGACATGAACTGATGCTGAGTGAAGTGAGCAGAACCAGGAGATGATTGTTCACAGTAGCAAGACTATGTGATGATCAATTGGGATGGACTTGGCTCTTTTCAACAATGAGGTGATTCAAGCCAGTTCCAGTAGACTTGGGATGGAGAGAGCCATCCATATCCAGAGAGAGAATTATGAGACTGAATAAGGATCAGAGCATAGTATTTTCCCCTTTGTTGTTGTTATTGAAGTTTGTTTGCTTGTTTTTTTTTCCTTTTTCATGTTTTTTCCCCCTTTGATCTGATTTTTCTTGCTCAGCATGACAAATATGGAAATATGTTTGGAAGAGGTGCATATGTTTAATTGGATTACTTTCTGTCTGGGAAAGGGGGTAGGAGGGAGGGATGGGAGACAAATTTGGAGCACAAGGTTTTGCACAAGGTTTGTGAATGTTGAAAGCTATCTTTGCATGTATTTGGAAAAATAAAATACTGTTCTAAAAAGAGAGAGAGAAAGAGAGAGAGAGACTGTTGTTTTGCACCCCCCCTTCCCCTAGTTAGATTGTGGATTCCTTGATGACGAAAACCTTGTTTTTGCCTTTCTTGCCCAGATACCTAGCTTCTAAGTATATAGTAGGTACTTCATAAATGCTTATTGTTCCTCATGCACAATATTCTATCATGTCTACCATCCTTAATCACTGAATGGGACATCAGTCAAACAGACCTGTTAAAGATCTTAGCTTAAAAAGACCAAGGTCTCCCATTTCATCCAGGACCTGATCTATATCTCCAGTCATCCTGATCTGTATCTGGCCACTGGACCCAGATGGTTCTGGAAGAGAGAATGATTGTGAGTGCCCTTGCACAGCCCTCCCTTGATTCAATCCAATTCACTTTCATGTCAGGGTATAACCTCCCCATTGCCATGATTCCCTTTGAAAATGAGGAATAAATACAACAGCAACTCCCGTGCTTGGAGTGCCTCCCTCCCCCTTTCCACCTTTTGGGGTCCCTAGCTTCCCTCAAAGCTCAGTTCATACCACCTACTCCATGAAGCCTCCACCAATTACCTCACATTATTTTGTTATAATGATAATAATATTTATTATATTTATTTTGTTATATTTTATGTTTGTTATTTGGAGGCAAAATGATTCCACATTGCCTCCCCTAGCAGAATTTAGACTCCATGAGGATAGTTGGTACTTTTTTTTGTTTTCTGCCTTTGTATTTCCAGCATCTAGAGCCTTGTTCATAGTAGTTTTTTTTTAAATAAAAATAAAAAATTTGTCAAGTATTTTAACATAACTAACATGTAGTGTATATCCTACCATCTAGGGGAGGGGTGGGGAGTAGGGAGGAAAAATTTGTAACAGAAAGCTTTGTAAGGGTTAATGTTGAAGAATTACCCATACATATGTTTTGCAAATAAAAAATTAAAAATATAAATATAAATAAATAAATATTTTTTTAAAAAAAGAATCTACAAAAAAATTTAAAAAATTAAAATTAAAAAATAAAATTTTAAATAAATTTTAAATAAAATCATGACCTACCCAAAGTCATAATTTGGGTAGCAGAGTCAGAATTAGAATCCAGGTCACAAACTGCAAGCCAAATGCTCCTATTGCATGATGGTTTCAAAGCACTCTGCTAGATCAGTTCTTTAATCATTCTGCACTGAGTTTCTTTGACTGTAAACAACTGAATTAATTGTGTGATCTCAGCTGAATTAATTGTGTCATCTCTAAGGTCCTTCCTGATTCAAGAGCAAAACCCAAATCTATTAATAGACTTCAGGATGTCTCTGAACTGGGATGGAAAAAGTACATCTTGTTATAATTGATTTCCTTTGCACTCCTGTGTGTTTTATTTTATGAATTTAAATGGGTGCCTCATTGAGAGAAGGGGTTCCAAGGTTTACCCCAGTGACTGCCCAAGGGGACCATCACACACACACACACACTCTGCTGTTTCTGCCACTGGGTTGAGACTCCCCCCAACTTCCATCCCTACGGTTCTCCCTTAACCCCACCGGTTTCTCCTTCAGGTGTGTGGGTCCAGATGTGAATGTGGAAGGGCAGAAAACGCCATTTCAAAGCCTGGGGGAGGCCTTGGTCAACCCTAAATGACTCTGTTCTTCAGGCCAGGAGACAAAGAACCAAGAAACCACCAAATGTGGGCACAGATTAGTTTATTCCTTCATGAGACACACTCTAAGTGCCCAGAGGTGCTGCTTTGCTGTGTTCCTAGCCCACTACCAGTGCTAGCCAGGCCCTAGGAGCCACTACCACTATCACACACACACAGAGGCGTTGGGGAGGGTCTCGCTGCCCAGGGCCCTAATCTAGGCTGGCTGAGAGTGTACCAGGAGGAGGGAGAGGAAGTCCGGGCCTCTCCCCCTGGAAGGTGGGCCCTGCTGTCCCCCTCCCTCAGCCCTAGTGCCCTCACACACCCCGTCCCCAGTGGTCTGCCTCCCTCCCTGGGCTCCATCCCTCTTGTCAGGGGATGTCAGGGAGGTATCCTTGATGCAGAATCCAGACGGGGGACAGGGGCAGACGGACGGCAGGAGGTACCATCTCAGGGCTCCAAGTCCCACTGGGAGATGTGCTCCTGAGCTGTGAAAGACCCCAGAACAGGGAGTCAAGGACCCACTTGGGCCTCGCTTAGAGAGCCCATCAACAAGCCGGCCACAAGGCAGGGCCCATTCAGTGAGGTTCCTGCTCCCTCTGGGGTCTGGGGGGAAGCACACTGGCTGTGTTCTGGCCCAGGGACCCGCTAGAACCCGCGACTTCATGCTCTCATGATAGAATCATTTCAGGCTGTCCCCCCATGGCATCGGGAGGTCCCGCCTCCCTCCTGATAACCTGCCTCAGATAGAGAACCCAGAAGATCCAAGGGGAAGGAAAGCCCAGGGAAGGCCTCCAGCACCAGCCGATGGAGTAAGGGGCAGAGGGGTCCCCTGGGGAGGGGCGGGAGGCTCCTCACCAAACTGGCAGATATAGCGGTTCCGGGTTTTGCAGCGCTGGTCATTCCAGTTGAAGGCAGCAGATGCTTGCAGCTCCACACAGTTCCCAAACCTGTGGGACCCCGACAGAGAGAACTGGGAATCGCTCCTGGGGAGGGACCCCGATGGAGGTTTGGGAGTCGGGGGCACCCCAACTCAGCTTATGGCTCTGCCAGGACTGGGGGTCTTTGGAGCAGAAGATGCTGCCCTAGCAAGGCAAAAGCGGGGCCTCTGCCCTCAAAGGGCAAGTTCAAGGAACAAGGGAAGGTGGTCTCAGAGAGGAACCAGGTTGGAGACCGGTGGGCCTGTGCACAGAGCAGGTCCCTAACGAAGCAGCAACAGGTCCTGACTGTGGGACACCCCCATGGGCACAGAGCTTCCCGTACCCGCTCCTCTCTGCCCCTCTGCCCAGCCCTAGAATCTCTGCGAAGCTTCCCCAAGGTCCTGGCACTCTCAGCCTTCCCGTTTTACTGCCCACATCCGAGCCGGGAGGATGTACAGTCTCTGAGGGCTAAAGGCTTCTGCCCAGAGCCCCCCAGTGCCTTGCACAGAGTGAGCACTTGCTGGATCAGGTTTAGTGGAATATTATTTTGTCTTGCTTTCTGTTTCCTCTTTCTGTTTTGTTTTTCAGTTAAATGAAGACTTTTTGAGGGCAGGGACTCTGTGTGTGAGTGTGTGTTAGCAGCAGTATTGCTCAATGAGCTGAGGGCAAAGACAGGACAGAAGTCAGAGAGGAGATTCCGGACCTCCCCCAACTTGGAGTGGCCCCTGGCCCTGGGCTAGCCCTCCCTAAAAGAGCTAATCCATCATCAGGATTTATTGTTGGTTGCCTGTACTTGAGAAAGTGATGGAGAAAATGTTAATGAGGCAGATTAAACTTAAAAGTTTATGAGATTATATATCAGACATATAAGCGTTTCCATGGAGATATATATATTATATATATCATATATTGATATATAATATATACTGTATATAACATAATACGTATTAATGTGAGGTATTCTATACCCTCACACACTTTTAAGTTTAGTAGACTTAACATATGAAACTCAAATATTTATATATCATATATAATATATAACTATATACATCATATACATATACACATTTTAAAGTGTATATGTTATATATTAAGGTAAGGTGTTATATGCCCTGACATGCTTTTAAATTTAATAGACTTAATGTATGAAATAACACATGAAACTTAAACATTTATGTATCATATATCAAACATAATATATAACTATGTATATCATAGACATATATATATATCTATATTTATATATTATATATTAATGTGAGACATTATATGCCCTCATACATTTTTAAGTTTAATAGACAACATATGAAACAATTATTTTATATCATATATGACTATGTATGTATACATACATATAATAAATGTATGTATCATAAATCATAAATGTATATATGAATACATTTTAAAGTTTATATATTATATGTTAATAGGACCTATTACATACCCGGACACACTTTTAAATTTAATAGACTTATATGAGACTTAAACATTTATATATATATATCACATATAACATGTAACTGTATATGTCATATATATACAGACACATTTTTAAGTTTAATCTGCATTATTTTCTCCATTGCTTAAGTCCAAACAATCAACAAAATAAAGACTTAAGAGCTGATCAGCTGATTTCAGGATATTGTAGTGTGTGTGTGTGTGTGTGTGTATGTATGTGTGTGTGTGTGTGTGTGTGTGTGTGAGTACCCCCACACACATAATTTTTTCCCCTGGACAGATGGTTGTTAAATATTTACTAGTATACCCCCACCTCTACTCCATGCTCTCTCACCCCTGGTTGTCCGGCTGGCCAAAGGCAAAACTGGTGAAGGAATAATGCTCTCCAGTGGCCCAACGGAAAGAGTCCTTGGAGGTCTTGTAGGTCAGTCCTAGAGGAAAGCCAGCCCCACAGGTCATTTGCACCATCTGTCGGTCTTGGGGTTTCCATTTTTGCCTCCACCTCCACCCGGGAGAGATCGGGAGGCACTGCCCCGTTTAGGGCCCCATGCCCCCTTCACTATTCTCTTGGCATGTCTTGCCCCCTGAGGACCACTGAACTTCTGCACTCACACCCGCCCTACTTTGTCCCCTTTGCCAGCCTTCCTGATCTCCCCTCAGCACTGACCAAACAGCTGACCAGACTCGAACCCTTCCCTGATCTATGGCTTTTGATGCCCATCTTATCTCCACAGGGCTGGGATTCTGGGATCCACCGGCTCCTATTTCAGGATCCCCAGGGGCGACAGCTCCAGAAGTGGGCAGGGGTGGTTCTGGGCAGTCTCCGGGGTCCTATGCCCATCCCATCATTCCCAACCACCGTGCTCACCAATCCAGAAGTTCCTGGTCTCAAAGTCGACATCCGTCACCTCATTGGTGGTTTCCAGGCGTCCCAGGTAGAAGGCAACAATGTCCTGGACTTTCTGATTCTCAATCTGGGCCAGCATTCCACCCTTGTCCTACAAGTCACCATCCCTGTCACTGATCCCATCTTACCCAGGGAGCCCGAGGCATTGCTGGGTTTCTCCTCAGAAAGAACTCAAGAGATCCATTATCCACTCTCAAAAAAGATCCAGAAGATCTCAGGGAAGTTTCCCAAGAGTGCACAGAGTGATGGACTAGGGTCTGGAAGACCTGAATTCAAAATTGCAGTCTTGTCCTAGACACTTGTTGGTTAAACCACTCTGGGCATTTCTGCTTCCACTTCCTCATCTATAAAATCAACATAATAAGAATACCAACTCCCAGGATTATAGGGAAAATCAAATAATGTTTGTAGAGCATTTTGCACACTTCGTAAATGCTGGATATTATTATTGTTATTATTGTTAAGAGGTTACCCTTCAAGCAAAGCTTCAGGAGGGTCCCTGGGACCAGGCAGCCAGAGTCTGCCCCATAGGGATGCCATGGAGCATCACCCCTGGGGGCTCACCTTGGCCTGGATCCAGGATGCTTGCTGATGGGATGGGAGTTAACAATTCTATTCCTTCAGTGACTTACCTTGTCTCCTGCCATTGCCTCCAAGGCTTTACCATGTGTTTTCCCTCCCTGCAGTCCGCTTAAACTGTTGTCTTGCCTACTCAGATTAATTCGGGACCCCTGGACCTTGCCATCCTCCCCACTGCAGCACCCTTAGGACTTCCAGGCCTTTCCATTTGCCCTGAAGCTGAAATTTCTCTTGGATTGTCTCTCCCAATTAGAGTCAAGAGAGGAGAGGTCTTTCTCCTGTCTCCAAGAGTCCCCCTAACACTGCTGCAGAATACCCAGACTGGCCTTCCAGCAGCCTTCTCTCTTTCCTTCTTTAAACTGCCTGTTTGTCAACCTCTCAATACAACCCCCAATCTACTTGACATCATTCTGAGGTCCAAGCTCCCACAGAAATAGGGAGCATAGACATTTCCAGGAAAAATGTCAGCTTCTCCGGGGCAAGGACCGCTTTGTCTTTGTATCAGGAGCACTTGGCTTAATGCCTGGCATGTAGTAATTAATATCCATTGAATTAAATGGAATTAGACAGTTTGTCTCTTCCGTGTAACTGGTGAGTTCTTTGGGAGCGAAGGCTGTGTCTGCAGTTACCCCGTTCCCCACCAGTCTCCTGGAGGCTGATTAGCATTGACTGGACTAATGTTTCTTCCTTGATTTCTGCCCTCTGGGACTGATAATCAAGAGAATAAAGGGAGGAGGAAGGGAGAGGGAAAATAAGTTTTTCTGTGGTACCTACTATGCGTCAGACACTGTGCTAAGTGCTTTATGTTGTCCCATTTGATCTTCCCAACAACCATGGGAGGTGGATTCTGTTATCTCCACTTTAAAATTGAAGAAACTTAGAAGTTTTCTCAGGGCACAAAGGTAGTCAGTGACAGAGCCTGGACTCGAGTCCTGGGATCTTTCCCCAGTATCTCACCCGGTCCCATGAGTCACACTCTTGTCTGAGAAAATAGACCCACTCCATTCCAAATAGAAATAACACTTGGATAAGGTCCAGTGTTGGAGAAGACCTTCCCATCCCACCAAAGGGCCTGAAGATCTTTCTCTTGGGGTTTAGTTCCATTCTCCTGAGAAGATTCAGATTCACATTCAGAAAATATTTATTGTGTCCTCTTTATAAGGGGCATTTTGCCAGGGGCTACAAACTCTCCACTCTTTCACTCAGACCCCAAAAAAGCCCAACCCCCACCCCCAAACAGAGGGCCCCTAGAAATAAAGAGCTTCACCTGACATTTACTCTTGGCTCCATAGTAGGTGTCTGCCTCAGGGGAGATCATGAAGCAGCTGCCATCTATCCAAAGGTCACAGGCATGGAAGGGGAACTGGACCCTGACTGAGAGGGAAGAATGTGGGCCCTTGGGTGACCCTATGCCTGGACAGGGAGTACCTACGCCATCCTGAGGGCTGTCAGTCAACCAATAAGCATTTAGTAAGCACTTGCTGTATGCCAGGCACTGTGGCGGGCTAGAGACAAAAATGGGACAGTCCCATTCTTTCAAGGGAGGCAGCTTATCCACACATGCATAATAAATACAAAAGAAGCATGAGGTTGTCTGGGAGGGAGGGACACTAGCCATTGGGAGGAATCACAAAAAACTCCACGTAGAAGGTGGTGGTCGAAGTGATTCTTCAGAGAAGAGAAGGATTCTCTGAGGCAGAATTACATCCCAGCTGCAGGGGACAGCCATAGGAAAGGCAAGAAGAGGAAAACTGAGCACTGTGTACAAGCAAGAGTCAGAGAGGCTGAACCCCTGAGGGTGAGAAGGGGGAAAAGGCATCAATGAGGCTGGGACATCTTGCCTCCGTGCTCAGGAAGCTGCCCAGAGTCCTGCAAACTTCAGCAGGCCAGTCCTGCCTTCCTGGAGTTCTGAGAGAGAGTCCAGAGCCCCAGCTTTGGTCGGGCTTTAGAGAGAAGGAGTGGAAAGCCTACTCACTTGCACACTCAGCTCCACCATAGCCAACATCACAGAGACAGGAGCACTCCTCTTCCCGGAACCGGCCATGTTGACAGGGGACACTGCACCGAACTGTAAAGTACCCGGAGTGTGGGCAAGGCAGCTCTGAGCCAGGCCGTCCCTCCCTGACCCCGTCACCCAAACCCTAACTTTTGCTTGTGCCCGTATTGCACCCATCCTGATCTCCCTAAGACAGTCCTTCCTTCTTACTTCCCGGAGCCATATCCAGCTCAGGGCAGAAAGTTGAGAGGAGACAAAAATTGGACACTTGTCTTTTTCCTCAGGCATACTAGAAGCAGGTGGGAGAAGGGCATCCCTCACATCCACTAATTTAAGTGGAGGGTATGGAGGGCAGCATCTGAGTCTGGGGAGAGCATGGAACCTCCTGCAGGCTGTATGGGAGGAAAGCCTCTTTGATAAGAAGAAAACCTGGGATCCTATGACCCTGAGGGGGTCCTTCCAACTCTGGGCCACCTGAGTAGGTGATTCTTCCCTCCCACTCAGCTGGATTCATCTTCATTCCTTCTCGAATTATTCCTACAACCTGGATGTCAAAGTGAATCTGAGGGCTCACTCAGTGGGGCTTGCCCCTAGCAGAGGTTCCTGGTCCAGGGCGGTAGTTGTCCCAGGTGCTGAAATTACCTCCCAGTTACAGTTCAGTGCCTTCTTTCCCTTCCCCGTCCCCTTCCTCTCCTCCTACTCAGTTCTCAGCCTCTGCCCACTCCACCCTAGCCTGAAACTGCTCTTCTGCAAAGTGACCACTGGTCTCTCCATTGATTAACCCAACGGCCTTTTCTCACAGGTCATCCTTCTGCCTGCATTGGAAGATGTATAACAATTATTTCCTCTTGAATATACTCTCCTACCTTGATTTCCATGACACTTCTCCCTCTTGGTCCTTCTCCTACCAGTCTGGCCACATCTTTTTTGGTCTTTGCTGGCTTGTTACCTTTATCCCACCCTCTGATCAGAGGGTTGGGGGATGTGGTTCTCTATGTTTTGTCTTAGAATCTCTTCTCTTATAATAATCATTAGTTCTCACTTTCAGGTTAGCAAAATCCTTTACAAATAAATATCTCATTTGATCCTCACAACAACCCTGGGAAGTATTATTCTCCTTATTTCACACATAAGGAACTGAGGCAGACAGAGGTTGCCAAGGATCACACTACAAATAAATGTCTGAAGCAGAATTGAACTCCTAACTCAAGGTCCAGTGCCTGTACAATTATTAAATTATTACATCTAAACAAATGACTCTCTCTCCCTTACTACTTCTAGTGACTTTCCTCTGTTGTTTCCTGTATATAGTTTGTTTATACACACATTCACATTCATCCACCTACCCCATATATATATATATTATTTATATATACATATTTGTTTTCATGTTGTCTCCCTCATTAGATTGTAAACCCCTTGAGGGGAAGGACTGTCTTTTTGTATCCCCCGTGCTTAGCCCAGTGCAGTCACATTTCATTTCTCAGTCACATCTGACTCTTTGTGACCCCATTTAGGGTTTTCCTGACAAAGATGCTGCAATGGTTGGCCATTTCCTTCTCCGGCTCATTTTACAGATGAGGAAAATAAAGCAAACGGTGAAGGGACTTGCCCAGGGTCATCAACTTGTGTCTGAGGCCAGATTTGAACTCAGGAAGAAGAGGCTTCCTGACCCCCGGCAGGGCACTCTGTCCACTGTGCCACCTTGCTGCCTGCCTGGCACATAGTAGACACTGATGAATGCCAGCTCTGCTCATTGACATCTTCAACTCAACATGCCCCAAACAGAGCTTGTTGTCTTTAACCCTAACTCCAAGCTTGCTTTTTTCTTCCCAGGACACCGCCATCTTTCCGATGCTTCCCTTTTCCTCATCCTTCTTTTCCAATCATCTGTCAAGTCTGATTAATTCTACCTTCACAAAATCTTCCCAGTCTGGTCCCTTGTTTTGGCTCTTGCCTGGACTATAGCAAAAGTCTTCTAAATAGACTTCCTGCTTCGGCTCTGTTTTGTCCACATAGCTGTCAAAATAGCCCTAAAAAAAAGATCTGATAGAGGCAGCTAGGTGGTGCAGTGATTAGAGCACCAGCCCTGAAGTCAGGAGGACCTGAGTTCAAATCTGATCTCGGACACTTAACACTTCCTAGCTGTGTGTCCCTGGGCAAGTCACTTAACCCCAATTGCCTCAGCAAAAAAAAAAAAAAAAAAAATCTGATCATGTGACTCCCCTCTTCAGGAATTTTGATAGCTCCCTATTACCTTTAGGATAAAATATGAATTCTTTCTCTTGGCATTGGTTCATTTTTCCAGACTTATTTCACATTATTCCCTTTTATGCATTCTATGGTCCAGCAAACTGGCCAACATAATTTCCCCCAATTCTTCATTCCATCCCTCAGCTGTAGGGTTTTGAATAAACTGTTCCCTACAATATGCCCAGGACACCTTTCTTCCCAGAGCAAGTGAGAGCAAGCATCCACATCTGGAGGAGTCTTTGTCCCTTGGGTTCCATTGCTGGGAAGATCTGCATCCTCCTCCTCCTCAGGGACCACTGTCTCTGTGCCTTAGTGGGATGCTTTATCCACTCCCACACAGCACAGACCCCAGGGGTCCCTCCCTGTGTTCTTCTTCCTCTGGGCCCCCTAGCTCTTTAGGTCCCCACAGGACTGGAGCTCCCTGTCCCCTGGTATGCCCTGTAGATGGACTTTCCTCTGTGGCTATGGCCAAAAAATACCGCCACCAAGAAACCCTCTGATTTTGCCCCAAGTGAAAAAAAAAGATCTAGTTACAACTCTGCTGCCCTAGATGGGCTTGGATGATCTTGGTCTCTAAGAATCTTTAGGTTCCTTTAAGGCACCTCTCAGGCACCTCCTCCTTTGTGAAGCCTGTGCAGGTCATTTTAGTTGTCACAGATTTTTCTCTCTGTCTGTCCCTCCTTCCCTCCAACCTTCTCTCTCTCTGTGTGTCTCTCTATCTGTCTGTCTCTCTCTGCCCCTCTCTTTCTCACTCTCTCTGTCTCCGTCTCTGTCTCTCTTTCTCTTTCTCTGTCTTTCTGTCTCTGTCTCTGTCTCTCTCTGTCTCTGTCTCTCTCTCCCTCATCTCTCTCTTCTTCTGTCCTTTCTGTTCCTCTCTTTTTATCGGTCACTTTTTATCTTTCTCTTCCTCTCCCTCTCTTTGTTTGTCTCTCCATTCTTTCCTCCTTCCATCCTTTCTCTCTCTCCCTCCCTCCCTCCCTCTCTTTTTCTCTTTTCCTCTCTCTCTCTCTCTCTCTCTCTCTCTCTCTCTCTCTCTCTCTCTCTCTCTCTCTCTCTCTGTCCCTGTCACTCTTTCCCTCCCTCCCTCCCCCTCTCTCTGTCTTTATCCCTCTTTTCTTCTCTCTCTCTTTGTCTAGGTCTCTCTCTCTCTCTCTGTCTATGTCTCTCTCTCTCTCTCTGTCTATGTCTCTCTCTCTCTCTGTCTATGTCTCTCTCTCTCTCTCTCTCTCTCTCTCTCTCTGTCCCTGTCCCTATCTCTCTCTCTCTTTCCCTCCCTCCCTCCCTCTCTCTCTGTCTCTGTCTCTCTCCCTCTCTTCCTCTCTCTGTCTCTGTCTCTGTATGTGTCTCTGTGTCTGTATCTGTCTCTCCATCCATCTCTCTCCTATTTATGTGCATGTTGCATCCTGCCAATCATGTGCCCCCACCTTTGTTCATCCCAGACTCTGTACCACCCACAAAGACCCTCCTCACCTTGGCAGTATCTTCCGGTGTAACCTGGGGGACAGTCACAGTGACAAGTGCTGACATTGAGGCGTCCGTTGTTCCGGCAACTCATCCGACACGGGTTTCTGGGCACCTCTGCTCAGAGCAGGCACGAGGAATGAATGGGTAAAGGTTAGGGGCCAGGCCGACTCCAGAGATGCCCTGGACTGACATCTCCAGAAGGACAAGCGTAGAAATCACCGACCACTCTTCAGAATGGGTATCACTCCCACCCAGAAGTTTTAGCTTTCTCTGGATCATCAGGAAAAGATAGCAGAACTGTTTAGGAGGACACAAGGGAGGAGAAAGAAGAGGGGCAAAGAGAGGGGGGAACACTCACCACAGAGCCCCCCACCATGATCCCAGGCTTTGAAGCAGCCAGAAGCGCCAGCGGTACAGAGAGAACACCAGGCTCCTTTTTGGTACGGGACAATGGTCTTCCCATTCATCTCCCAGTTGCCCCTGCATGAGAGAGCACAGTGGTCCAGGGGTGTCAAAAAAGGCCCTTCTACCCATCTCCTGTACCCTGTATATCTGTGGTCAAGTCATTAACTTTATCTGGGGCCAAGTTTTCTCAACTAAAATGAGAAAACTGGACTAAAATCAAGGTTTCTTAATCTAGAGTCCTGTGGATACATTTCTGGGATCCATGAATTTTTTTTTTAATATTATAACTATGTTTCAACATAATTGCTTCCTTTTGTAATCCTTTGTATTTTATTTTATCATTTAACAACAGGATTCTGAGAGGGGATCACCAGACAGATGTCAAAGGGGGACATGAGGACTCTTCCATTTCTGGATCAGTGATGTCCTGTAGGGTCTGCTGAGCGAGATGGGAGAGAGGGGAATACAGAGGGAACATTCATTACGGGCTGATCCCTTCTCTCCTCCCTGTCTACACCTGGAAGCTGCAAAAGGGACAAGTGCCCTTTGCTGATGGATAGTCACAGAGGGACGGACCACTGCCCCCGGGCCCAGATATGGGGGATCTTACCCTGGAGAATAAGCACAAGCGAAGGCTTCCATTCCCATGAGGCCCACCGTGCACAGGTGTCTCCCACAGCCCAGATGGCTTGAGGTGGCCCACACTAGCTGCAGGAGAAAGCGAGGTCCCATGGTCTGAGAGTCCCGAGCCACGGCCCACCTCCCTCCGCCATCCTCTGCCCCTTCTGGCGGGTCCCAATCCTCCCCCAGAGAAGATGGAGTGAGGGTCTTTCAAGCTGGGAACCACACAAAGGACCAAAAAGAAGAACTTCCCTCAATTTCCAAACACCCCCAGCCTCAAAACATAGATTTGGGGAGAGTTCATCTGGAAAAATTCCCGAGAGAACTGAATCTTGAGTTGAAATTTGAAGGAAAAAAGGGACAGCAATGGGCAGAGAAGTGGTGAGGGGTCTCGCAAGCGGGCAGGGGTCCAGGAGGACAAGGGTGAATGCACAACATGAATTTAGAGCTGGAAGGGACATTAGTCATGTTCTAGTCCAGCTTTTTCATTTTATGGATGAGGAAACTGAGGTCCATATAGATAAGGTGATTTGTCCAAAGTCAGGAAAGTCAGACATGGTGGGTAGAGCTCCAGCCCCAGAGTCAGGAGGACCTGAATTCGAATCTAGCTTCAGACACTTAACCCTCACTAGCTTTGTCAATTAATATTGTTTGCCTCCAAAAAATGATGAGTCAGGAGACTAAATGCTTACTAAAGGTTAATTGAATTGGATTAAGTTGTGCTAATTTAATCTTAAACAATATTATTTATTCTACAAACACAAAATGCATTTATTATTTATTACAAATTAATATTAGTTATAACTAATAGCATTTATATAGTACTTTAAGGTTTGCAAAGCACTACGTATGTTATATCATTTGACTCTCAGAACACTGGGAAATAGGAGCTAATATTATCCCCATTTTACAAATGAGGAAACTGAGACCCAGAGAAATTAAGTGATTTGTTCAGGGTCACTGGTAGCAAGTGTTGGAGGCAGGATTTGAATTCAGACCTTCCTAAATCCAAATCCAGCTCTCTGTGTGCTTAGCTATCATCATCATCATCACCATTACCATCAGCATCATTTGTCTGGACTAGTGATTTTTTTTGGTGTGGGTAAGTCCAGAGGAGGAAACTCCCTCTGCCAACGTCGATCAACAGCCATTCTAAGATCATAGTCTGGATAACTGATATATCCTTGTTTGCTTTTTCACAGGCTGGGGAGGGGCAGCAAGGAGGAACTCAATTTTAAAAAATAAATGTTTAGCATAAAATATAAATTATGTAATATAATACACATTGTATTATCAAGTATAACGAAGTAAAAATAAGTTATTGTCTGAGAAAAATGTGATGGGTGTGAGAAGCTAACTGGCCCCAAGGTCAGTTACCCAGAAGACAGAGTCAGGTATTCCAAACTCCAGGGAGGCTCTCTAGCCCTGGACTACGCTTCCATTACTATCATATTTCATGTGCTTTTCAGTTGTACCCGACTCCCCATGACCCCATTTGGGGTCTGCTTGACAAAGACACTGGAGGGGTTTGTCATTGCCTTCTCTAGCTCATTTTACAGATAAGGAAACTGAGGCAGACAGGGTAAGTGAGTTGGCCAGGGTCACACAGCTAGGACATGTTTAAGGCTGCATTTGAACTTTACTTCCATACTTTGATCTTTCCACCACACTACCAATCTACCCTGCCTCTTACTATAAGAACTGTTCATTATAGATTAAAACCAACAGGAGACAATAAGATGAACTGAGCAAAGACTGAATTTGAATGCATTCAAATGTTCCCTGTGTGACTTTGGGCTGGTTACTTCATTTGCCTGAGCCTCAGTTTCCCCTTCTGTAAAAGAAGGAGCCTGGACTCACTAGCCCCTCAGTCTCTTTACTTTCTGACCTTGAGTCGGCTTTTGGGTTGAATCCCTGGGAAAACAGGTGGCTGGGAGCCCAGGAGGCGCTTACCTGGGTGTAGTGGGAACAGGTCAGGTTGCTGGCGCACTGAGCCGCTGAGTAGGTGTACCATTGCCCCTCTCGAAACCAGGAGGTGACCACGTCGGCGAAGGAGGCAGCCCCGGCGGGCAGGAGCTGCAGGTTCCAGCCCACCTGCAGGCCCTGGACTCGGGCGGGGAGCAGGGCCCGCGCTGAACAGCGGGCTGCCTGCTCCTGGGCCAGCCGGGCCAGCTGGTCACTCCAGTCCTGCAGGAGAAGCAGAGGCAGAGCACTCAGACCGCAGGCTCCTCTGAGAGAGTGTATGTGGCGGGCCGGAAGCCTTTTCCTGTCAACCCACTCAGGCAGCCCAGAACTCAAGAGTCCCAGAGGATTAGGGTCCTACTAGAAAAGATCACAAATGCACATCTACCGCATTCCCCACAGACCATCTGCCTTGGATCCAGTTCCAGAACTGAGTTACCATATATCACAAAATCCCCAGACCTTTTAAACTAGCCTTAATTAATTCAATCCAATTAAAATAATTAAATTTAATTAATTCAGTTTCTGCTTTGTAAGCACCCAGCAGTCCTGGAGAGAAACTTTTTTGTCCTTTCCCAAGCCTTGCCCATAAAATGTCAGCAGTCCTTCTTCATTGATCTTAGATTTAACACACTCCCAATCCCATTCACACACACACACAGACACACACACACACACACACACCTGCCTCCTTAAGATAGACGAAAATAAAAGGCTTAGGTTTCTTTGTGAGTAAATGGAAAATAAAGACCCAGAGAGACTGAGACCCCCAAGCCTGGCCACAACTAAGTCAGAGCAGAGCAGTCTTTGGCTCAGGACACAGAAATTCATTTTACTTATTTATTTGTTAATAAAGTAAAATTTCATTAAAATGAAATAATTTTTCAATGAATATTTTATAGATATGTTTTGTATTTACATCAGCCCCCAAATTGAGAGGGCGGAGACAGTACTTGGACTTCAGCAACAACTCAACTTTGCTACAATCATAAGTCAAAACAGATGGCAGTTTCCCCCCCACCAACACACACAATGGAATTTTTCTTTAAAGGTTAATTTGGGGGTGCAGTGGCTAGAGCACCAGCCCTGAAGTCAGGAGGACCTGAGTTCAAATCTAGTTTCAGACACTTAACACTTCCCTAGTTGTGTGACCCTGGGCAAGTCACTTAAGCCCAAATGCCTCAGAAAAAAACAAAAAAAGTTAGCTTGAGGGTGATTTCATGCTGTGTGTGCTGGAGCTGTCTCCTTCGGTCCCCAGAGAGCTAGCTGCTAGTCAGCTTCCAAGATCACGCAGAAAAGTTCTAATGTTCTTGGTTCGACTTCTGAAAATGACCAGGGCTCCTCTGGATGTTGCAGAGTGAGAAATAAGCCTGTTTCCACCAAAATACTAAACAATATCTAGGGTTTCTTCCTTTTTTATTACCCTGATTCTGAAATAATTGTGCAGAACCTATAAGAAAGCAATGACATGAGGGGAAAAAACCCTTATTATCATCAATGACCCTCAAAGCAAAGACTCATTCCAGCATTTAGTGCAGTGCCAGAAGGGGGAACATTGAACCACTTTTCCCTGGACTCTATCCACTTGCTGGAGAATATATATATCCCAGACTTTGGGGGGAATGTTTGACATTAATTGTTCTTACTATTTAATCAATACACATTCTATAATGTGCATAATCAATGGGGGAAGCACACTGTTGGGAATTTTGAGCAAAAGCATTAATAAATCAGAGGGGAGAAATAGCAACTTCCCTCTGGGGATCCCATCTGCCAGTATGAATTGGGATAATAGCCCCAGAGTTAGCCCTTCACTTAAGAAGAAAAGCCATCTGTATGTAATAGTCACCAATTCAGGGCAATCCTCATTTTCTGTCCTACTACACTCTGGAAAGGTTCCTTTTATTTGACACTGGTTCAGTTCAAAATAATTTTTTATCAACTGTATGTTTTTTGAAAGATAATAAAATGGATTACTTAGAGAACCCTAAAGTCAACTAAAAAAAACCCAATCAAAACAGTTATCAACTTCAACAAAGTTTCTAAATAAACCCACATAAATCATCCCTATTTCTCTGTTACCAATAATATCCAGTAGGAAGAGCTAGAAAGAGAAAAAGCATTTAAAATAACTACAAGCATTATAAAAACTTGGGGAGTTTAGTTGCCAAGACAAATAAAGACAGATCTAAATAAATGGAAAAATATAATTGTACATGGGCCAACATAATAAAAATATTTTACCAAAATTAATTTACTTATTCAGTATCGCGCCAATCAAACTTCCCTTAAAGAATTATTTTATAGATAGAAAAAAAATAACAAAACCCATCTAGAAGAATAACAGGTCAAAAATATTAAAGAAATCAATTTTTAAAATTGTAATGTAGATAAATTAGCAGTATAGATCTCAAACTATATTACAAAGTTGTGATCATCAAAACCATTTGGTACTGGGTAATAGAGAGATTGATCAGCAAAACAGATTAGGTACGGAGCAGGCAAAAGCAGATGAACACAGTGTTTGAGAAACTCAAAGGTCCTAGCTATGGAGGTAAGAACTCACTGTTCAACCAAAACTGTTTGGAAAGTAGTCTGACAGAAGCAAGATATAGACCGACATCTTTCATTGTACACCCAAGATAAACTCAAAATGGCTATATGATTTAGACAAAAAAGGATAACATAATAAGCAAATTAGGGAAAAGGTGAAGAAATTACCTGGCAGATTTATGAATAAAGAGTTCATGACCAACTGATAAAGAGGTCCACAGAAAGTAAAAAAACTATAACTTTAATTACATAAAATTAAAAATTTATGTCTCTATTGGGTCTGTGTCTCAAAGAGATTATAAAAAAGGGAAAAAAAAACCCACACGTGCATAAATATTTGCAGCAGCCCCTTTTGTAGTGGCAAAGAAGAAGGAAGGAGAGAAATTTGGAACACAAGGATTTTTGAGTGAATGTTGAAAACTATCGTTCCATGTATTTGGAAAAATAAAAGGTTTTTATCAAAAAATATAAAACTTTGCCCCCTAAAAAGATCATTTCAAAATCAATGTAGCTAAAATTAGGGGGAAAAAAAGAAAACTTGGGGGAAAATCTTCGCAACAAGTTCTCTAATAGTTTTCTAAGATTTAGAAGGAACAGATTCAAATTTAAGAGAAAAATTGACAAATGGTGAAAGGATATAAACAGGCAGTTTCTTTTTTTGCAAGAGAATTGGGGTTAAGTGACTTGCCCAAGGTCATACAGCTAGGAAGTGTTAGGTGTCTGATGTCATATTTGAACTCAAAACTGCCTGACTCCAAGACCAGAACTCTATCCACTGCCCCATTTAGCTGCCTCCAAACAGACACTTTTTAAAGAAAGAAGTCCAAAATCTCCATAGCCATATGAAAAAGGTTCTAACTTACTAATAATTAGAAGAATGCAAATTAAGGTAATTCTGAGGTGCCATCACACATCCATCATATTGGCTAAGACAGCAAAAAAGGAAATGACAAATGCTAGATGGGCTATGAGAAAACAGGGCTACTAATGCCCTGAGTGTGAAGCTATGAACCAGTGCAACTATTTTGGAAATTCTGGAAAGCAATTTAGAACTATTTCCCAAAAGCTATTAAACTGTACATATTCTTTGACCCAGCAATTCCACTATTATGATTGTACTCCATAGAGATTAAAAATAGAAGGAAAGGACCCATATGTTCAAAAATATTTATAGTGGCTCTTTTTTTTTGGGTGGTAAACATTTGGAAATTGAGGGATTGTCCATCAGCTGAGGAATGGTTGAACAAGTTATGCTACATGAATGCAATGGAATACTACTGTGCTATAAGAAATGATGAAGAGAATGGCTTCAGAAAAAAACCTGTGGGGGAGACTTATATGAACTGGTACAAAGTGAGGTGAGAAGAACAAAAAGTATAATTTATGATCAATTTTGAAAGCCTTAGTATTTCTGATCAACAACCAACTACAATTTTTTTTTTTGCTGAGGCAATTGAGGTTAAGTGACTTGCCCAGGGCCACACAGCTAGGGAATGTGAAGTGTCTGAGACCAGATTTGAACTCAGGTTCTCCTGACTTCAGGGCTGGTGCTCTATCCACTGCACCACCTAGCTGCCCCAACCAACTACAATTTCAAAAGACTTATGATGAAATATGTCATCCATCTCCAGATAGAAAATTGATGGACTCAGAATGCAGAAGTATTTTCTTTCTTCTTCTTTTCTTTTTCTTCTTCTTTCTCTTATTTTTTTCTTCTTTCTTTTTTCGTCTTTCTTTTTCTTCTTCCTTTTCTTTCTCTTCTTGTTTCTTTTCTTCTTTCTTTTTTCTTCTTTTTCTTCTTTTTTTTTTCTTTTCTTCCATGGCTAGTGCAGGAATTTATTTTGCATGACTATGTTTGCAACAGCTTCTGTTTTTCTTGTTTTCTCCATAGGTGGAGGGAAGGGAAAGGGATGGAGATAATTTAGAAGTGGAAATAAAATAAAATTAAATTAAGTATTTGTATGGGTTTGTGAATGGGCAGTATGTGTATGTGGAGAGGTTTTATAGAAGTAAGGAGGAATGTATTTGTATGGTTGGTTGGACTTGTATTTACTGGAGTTTGCAGGAGCAGTTGGTTATGTCTGGGGGTTGTCAGAATACTCACGGCACTGGGGGGACAGCTCTTGAGTCTGCACACCTGAGGGTTAACAGGTGTGTGCAATGGTGCACTTTACCATGGACAGCGACTTTGACCTCTGGGGGGACCCCCGACCCTGCGGTCCTGCATGCCAAGGAGGCTCGAGCCCCAGGGAAGGGAATGAAGGAGACAGGATTCTCCCACCCCCACCTCCTGGGAACTTCACCTCCAGGCAGTCAAGGTCATTGCTGAGCTGGGAAGGCATTTATGGCCTGACTCCCAGCCTCCACAGCTGGGGGCTGAACCAGCCAGCTGGCCTGGGCCTGAAGGCTCTCTCCCAGGGAAGCTCCCCCGCTTTGGGAACTCCCCACCCCCAGGCCCTAGTTCACCTTCGTAGCAGGGTCCCCTACCTGTGGGGCTCTGAGAGTAGAGTCTGGGGGGGCAGCTCTCCCGGAGCAATCAGTGGGCCCAGGTGTCTGCCTAGAGCCCCCCTCATCAGCTGGATGCCCCCTCCCCCAGGTGCGGGGACTCGGGGCCCAGCAGACTCCTCTGTCCTGGCCCTGGTGGGAAACCCCTCAGCCTGGGAGCCCAGAAGACCCAGGAGCCCCCAGGGAACTTTCCAAGGAAAGAGCTGAGTGCGAGTCCCCCGCTGATGCAGGAGGTAGGCCCAGCTCTCCTGCTCCTGGGCTGTTTGCAGGCCCCCTGCCCACTGGGGACACCGGCTCCAGGCCGAGTGAGGATCAAGACAGACAAATGAGGGGAGTGCAAGAGGCCCCTGGGGGACTTGTTCAGGAAGGACACCTCCAGAAGTCTGTCCCACCCAATGACTGCCACAATTTCCTCCCTGTTCTTATGTGCATGGAGAGATTCAGACTCTGTCTCTCTCTCTCTCTCTCTTTGTCTCTCTCTCTCTCTCTCCATCTGTCTCTGTCTCTCTCTTTCTCTGTCTCTGTCTCTCTCTTTCTCTCTGTCTCTCTTTGTTTCTCTCTCCATCTTTCTCTGTCTCTCTCTTTCTCTGTCTCTGTCTCTCTCTTTCTCTCTGTCTCTCTTTGTTTCTCTCTCCATCTTTCTCTGTCTCTGTCTCTCTCCATCTCTGTCTCTCTCTTTATTTCTCTGTCTCTGTCTCTCTCTTTGTTTCTCCATCTGTTTCTGTCTCTGTCTCTCTCTCCATCTGTCTCTGTCTCTCTCTCCATCTCTGTCTCTTTATTTCTGTCTCTGTCTCTCTCTCCATCTGTCTCTCTATTTCTTTGTCTCTGTCTCTCTCTTTGTTTCTTCATCTGACTCTGTCTCTGTCTCTGTCTCTCTCTCCATCTGTCTCTGTCTCTGTTTCTCTCTCCATCTCTCTGTCTCTGTCTCTCTCTTTCTCTGTCTCTCTCTCCCTGTCTCTGTCTTTGTCTCTGTCTCTCTCTCTCTCACTGTTTTTATTTGCCACAGGGGCAAGAAGGATTCAGTCATCCTGAGAGCTTCAGAGTCCCCCTCTCCCGTTCTCTCCCCCATACACTCACAATCCCCCCCCCCTAGCTGGAACTCATTCTGACAGGGTCAGTGAAGCATGAGGGTTAGAGTTAAGCACCGAGTGCTCAGCCACTCTCTGGTGAGTGTCCAGGACTCCATGACTGAGAAAAGGGGGAGCAGTCCTGGGGCCCAGGGCCAGGGGCCCAGCCTCTCTCTCCCAGATCACAGGGACCCTGGCTCTCTCTGGGAGAACAGAGGGCCTCATCACCTGCATTTCCTGACCAGGATCACCAGACCACTCGCTGCCCACCCTTGTCCTGGCTCTTATCCACCCCCCACCCTCTCCAGGTAGTTCTGGGACAGACAGAGAGGCTCACCCCAAGCTTCCCCAAGAGAGGAGCCCACAGTCCTCCAGTGTGGGGAAGCAGGCTGCTTCAGTGGGATCAAAGATTGCTGATCCCTTAGATTTAAACAAGGAACAGGGAAAAACAATGGAGAGATTCCTTAGCCACCCTCTCTCTGACTCACTAATGCACCTGCACCATCTTTTATGCTTAGAATTCATTTAGTAAACATTTGGTATCTACTGTGTGCAGAAAAGAGCTAATGGCCTTGAAGGTGGGATGAGTTGAATTGTGTACAAATGTACAGTATATATATACTGTATAATATATGTGTGTACATGTGTGCCCTGTGCATATATGTATGTACATATGTATGCATGTATGTTTGTATGTTGTATTGCTTGCATGTGTGTGCATGCACACAGATATTTCTACATGCACACACTGTCTCCTTTTCTGTGAGAATATAAGAACTTTTTTAGCTTTTTCTCGCAGAGTGCCTACATAAATGCTTGGGACAAATCCCACTACCCTTGCCCGGCTGTTCGTTTCCTGAGAGCAGACTATGTTTTAACTAAATTCTGCTTCTCCTCACTACTCGGCCAGCTTCTGAGCTGCACACAGTAGGTGTTTAGCTAGATGTTTGCTGATTTGGAATAGAATTGAGTTTTCTCTTCACCAGCAAACACTCTCGATTCCTTGAGTCTTTCTTCTCCATGGGTTTCTATTCTGCCACACCTTGACTCGCTCTCACTGCCCTTTTTCAGACCCTTCTAATGTCAGTTCCAGATTCTAGGGAGGGTGGGACAGGATGGGGACTTCTGGAGGGAGGCAGGAGGAAAGATACATACTCATGATTATTATATGAACAAACAGCAAGCCCTGATCAGTGCAAATAGGCAGCCCACGGAAAGTGAGCCTCTCCTTGTTAGCATTTTCACCGTGTGTTTGCAAGGGCTGGACCCGATCGCCCTATTTTATGCATAATTATAACTTCGCATAACGTGCCCTCCGGGGAGCCGTAAATAGTCCCGGACCTGGCTGCTAAAGGCTGGCTGTTATTATTATTGTTGTTCTGACTACTCACCATCCTCTGCATGTTGGCAGCCGGCGGGTGCACCTTGCTCCGCAGTCTGTTGTGTAGGGCAAGAAGCAAGAAACTTTCCTTCAAGCTCAGCGCTGGGATGAGCAGGGGGACAGACAGACAGACAGACCACAGTCAGTCAAGGATGCCGGGAGGAGATTCAAAGGCCGGAGGCTCGCAGGTCTCCCCAAGCAGCGGGGCCTCGGGCACTTATCTCCCAGATTGCAACAGGAGGCAGGCAGATCTCCATGGTGATGGGGAAGGGGGAGACAGCCAGGAGGAAGGGGTGGGGAAGAGAAACCTCTCATTGGAAGCAGGACACAAAGGGACTGAGACAGAGACGGAGACAGGGAGGGGGGCCGGGGGCTGAGACCGCCAGAGCTTTTCTTTCTGGGGGACCCCTCAGGGGAAATCGGGCACAGAATCCCCAAGGACCTGAGGAAGGAGCTCAGGAAGCCCACAGGGGTGTCCGTGGGAGAAGCCATAGGCAGGAAGAGCTGCCAGGAGACCCCCTGGGACCCCAAAGACACATTGAAAGGGCTGCCCCCCCTCCTAGCCCACACAGGGGCCGGCAGGCCCCATGGAAACCTCCTAGGAAGCAGGGAAGGGGAGGAATCCCAGCAGCAGCCCTGGAAGTGGGAGGAATGCCTGGAGAACACTGGAACCCCCCCAAGCCAACCCTCAGAAAGCCGCATTTAGAGGCAAATGATTTGCATGGAGCTGGCTGATTATTCCCTGGCAAGCTTCAAATGGGGAGAGAAAACTGATTTAAAGTATTTGGCTCCTGGCTTTGCGGGCCCCCCCCCCATCTCAGAGGGAGCCCTACTTCCCCATTGAGCTTCAGTTTCAGAGGGAATGGGTCAGGGGTCTCCTCCTAGATCTCCCCTCACTCCCCCAGCCCACGGCCTGCTTTTTCTCTCTTTGGACCATGCTCTTCCACCTGAGGGGCACAGGCAGCCCGGAAGGAGGGGGTACCCTTGAGAGCTAAGTCTTCAGCCCCCCCAGCGGAGGGACACCTCCTGCATCTGTCTCTTCCTGAACCCCAAGATCTGTGCCGTCCCTTTGGTTGTTCACTTTTTTTAGAATCAAGCCCAGCCTGGTGGGCATCTGGTGGGCATTCGGGACAGAACAGAGAGAAGGTCACCATCTTATCCTGATCCTTCCTGGACGCTCCACTGATCACTTAGGGCTCTGCTTGCCACGGTCTCCCTAGGGGATCAGTCCTGGGAAGCAGAGGGGGCTCTCCGTGGTCCCCGAATGCTGTCCGGTGGGGCCTTTTCCTCCTGCAAAGACCCCCAATCCCCCTTCTCCCCCCCATTACCTTGGTACACAGGAGCCTCCTTGTGCAGTTGGGGCGCTTGGATTTCTGCCCAGGTCAAGAGAGGGAAACTCAGGAGCAAGGTCAGGAGCCTCTGGCACAGCCCCCATGGTCCCTGCATGAGGGGCACTGGCTGTGCTGCCAGGGCTGGCAGAGCAGGAAAGCCCCAGAGCCGGTTCCCAAGCCCTAAAGTCCCCTCAGGACTCGGGACGCCTGGGCCGGTGGGGAGAGACAAAGGGGAAGGGCTGGTGAGTGATCGCCCGGCCCGGCCGCGGCTGCTTCTCGAAAGGGCAGAGACAAAATCGGGACAGACGGAGCGTGGGGAAAACCCGGGGCTGACCGGAGGAGTGCTGGGCAGCCCCAGGCCCCTGCTGATTGGCTGCGAGGCATTCCAAGGCAGAGGATTAATGAATGGATGGGGCTGGGGATGCCTCCGAGCCCATTCACCAGCTCCTGCCAGGGGGCACCCCCCAAACTCCCCCCAAGTCAAAAAGAGGAACTTGGGGGATTAGGAGGGCCAGTTGTGGGAGCCCCGAAGGATTGGGCAAGACTCCAAGGGAGCTCAGCCCAACCTTGTCATGAATTAAACATGGACAGAAGGTAACAGCACACCCCGTGCCATCTGAAAGGGGGCAGCTCCTGGGGGGGCCCGGAAGGGAGGGAGCACTGCAGGGAGGGTGGGAGTGGGCTCCCAGGTGGGAGCATTCATTTGGATCTGGGCTGTCTGGAACACAGAGGAAGGGAGCTGGGTCCCAGCCCGGCTCTGAGGGGGCAAGAAAAAAGTCACAGGGGGCAAGCAGGTCAAGCCAGGGCTGAGCCAGGTACCATTGCACAGAGCCAGGAGGAGTGACCACTGGGGGCTGGGGGCCGCTGACTTGGACATCACAATCTCCTCCAACCCTGGGGGGGTCCCTCTCAGCCCAATGACAGCCCCATCACTCAATAAATCAATGATTCTCCTTCAGGGCTGCAGTCTCTGTTCTAGAGTGGGCTGGGAAGGGAGGGGTCTGGGGGTCTCCCTGCTTGCATTTGAGAGCAGACGCTCACACCCAACACCCAAAGCAGACAAATAAGAAGAAGTTCACGTTTCCCCTCTATTGTCTTTACTCCTGGATGGTTAGAATTTAATATTCTTTACACAAAAAAACTCTCTTATTCTACTTAAAATCTCCTTGGAAATCCTGGGGCCATTATGACATTTCTGAATGAATCGTGTTTGCCTTCTATTCAGAGAAACATAATAATTTCTTTGTGTGTGTGTGTTTGAAATTCTTTTTTTTTCATTAAAGCTTTTTATTTACAAAACATATTCGTGGATAATTTTTCAACACTGACCCTTGCAAAACCTTGTGTTCCAAACCCCCTTCCCCCCCCACCCCTTCCCCTAAATGGCAAGTAATCCAATATATGTTAAACATGGTAAAAAAAAAAAACCTATGTGTTAAATCCAATATATAACATAATAATTTCTTTTTTTTAATAAAGCTTTTTATTTTCAAAACATGCATGGATAACTTGACAACATGGACCCTTGTTGTGTTTCAGATTTTCTCCTCCTTCCCCCAGGCCCTCCCCCGATGGCAAACAATCCAGTATATGTTAAACATGTTAAAATATATAATATCATAATTTCTAAAAGGAAATGACATTGGAGATTTTGCATCATTGCCCAAAAGGAGACTTGCTCCCCCATTCCCCTGGAGTTTAGAAGTGGTCAGGTCTGAGACCTGGATTCAAATCCTGCCACTGGTAGCCTCCTGGGTTTGGGTCCCCCCTCCCTGGGTTTAGGTCCCCCTTTCCCTGGTTTTGGGTCCCCTTTTCCCTGGGTTTGAGTCCCCCCTCCTTGGGTTTGGGTCCCCTTTTCCCTGGGTTTGGGTCCCCCACTCTGGGTTTGGGTCCCCTTTCCCTGGGTTTGGGTCCCCTTCCCTGGGTTTGGGTCCCCCCTCCCTGGGTTTGGGTCCCCCCTCCCTGGGTTTGGGTCCCCTTTCCCTGGGTTTGGGTCCCCCTCCCTGGGTTTGGGCATCTTTCGCTGTAAGATGGCAAGGTTGGGCGAGTTCCCGAGGCCGTCTAAGACCCCGTGGCTCAGGACTGAGGAGGGGGCCGAGCCGGTGTCCCAGGGAGATGTTTCCCCTCCTACCTGTGGCCAGCAGAGAGTGCCATTCCCTCTCTGATCGGGAGACAGGCGCTGCCTGCAGTTCCCCACCGGCGTGAATGAGTGATTCTTTCCCTTTGAATGGGCACAGTGTGTGGGGCTGGGCAGACTTGGCAGGAGCTCCGGCCTCCAGCCTCTGGCTCGGTCCCCTGCCAACTCCTCCCCCTCCCAGGCCCGATCCGGGCCCAGATGCTAATGACCCTTTGCAGGGCCACCTTCCTCACTGGAACCAGCAGAATCCCCGAGTCAGGAAGAAGCTCAGCAGCTGGCGGTCCATCTCACACCTCAGTCAGGCAGTTAGGGAGCCCTTGTCGAGGGCCCGCCGCCTGCTGGGCACTGTGAGAAAAGCAGAAACCGTCCCTGCCTTCGAGGAGCTTACACTCTAACACACAAGCGACTCCATGCGCGCAAGATACATAAGGAAGAGCGTGGGAAAGGGAAAGGGGGGGGGGGCACATACAAATGCTGAAGGGCAGAGAGGGCAAGGTGCCCTCACCAGCCCCGATTTAGTTTATGTTCCCATCAGTGTCCGTATTGTCTCCTCCAGTAAAAGCTCGGACCGCGGGCTGAGGTTGGGGAGAACCTCATCACACACGTTGTCCTATTTGGTGCCCAGGATGCTGGGGGCTCCGAGGGCTCTTTGCACTCTTCTTCCCGCAGGGAGGGTGATCAGAGATGCATCCTCAGGGTTGCGGGCGAGCCCCCAGTTCTCCCTTCTGCAGGGGGTGTCTGGGGGTCTGTCTTACAAGCATTTCTGTTTTACATGCACATACATGCATTTACATAGAAACTATACACATTTATATGTGTGTGCAATACATGTGCACATAGAAATATATATATATATGCATGTCATATATTTATATATGTATATATTATACATGTGTATGATATATGTTTATATATATTTTAGATGTAATATATTTTAGATGTATATAATGTAATTGTATATGTATATAATATATTTTTATATATTTTATATATGTATGTGATATAGTTTATATGTATATAATATATATTTTATATATGTAATATATTTTAGATGTATATAATGTAATTGTATATATATTTTTATATATGCATGTAATATAATTATATATGTGTATAATGTATATGTTATATACATATACTATATACACATAATGCATGAATATTACATGTGTATGTACATATGTATAACATACATTCACATGTATAATATATATATATATATATGTATCTCAGAGCTATCACACAATACATACCCCATTTATTTACTCCAGGCTATTAGAGGAACCAGACTAAGTTAGGGAGGTCCCCGGCCAGGGTCTGAGGTGGGCTTTGGACCCGGGTCCTTTCAGACTGGACAAATCCAGTGCTCTCTGCACTGAACCACCGGACTGCCCGGTTAGGAGCAGTTTTATTCTGCCCAGGATGCCCACCCCCTCCTTATTTCTCTGAGAAGTAAGGGGAATAACATGGTGAGAATTCTGCATGGAGCCAGTCAGCTTCTTCTCCACGCTGGCCATCCAGGGAGGGGGACGCTAGCAGTGACTAGCCATGCTAGCAGGACCTTGGGCACGTTTGGGGGAGCCCCAGGGAGTCCCCATTCTTCAGGGATGCTGTGCTTGGGAGGAGCAGCTTCCATTAGAGCCTCTATGGACGGTCCATGGCGCTGCTTGCAGGCGGAGGGAGGGGAAGGACTCCCCCAACTCCATCCTTCCTGTGTCATCCCCACATCCTGGGCCTCTGTTTTTGGGGTGCATAAGGACCTTTCTCTTTTGCTTCCTTCTCTGAGCTCGGTTCACTCTTCACTCACTCAGCCTACCCTGTCTTGGGACCCCAGGTTCCTCCAGAGCAGAGCCTCTATTCTCCCTTTCTTTGGTCCAGGGCCCTGCACACAGTAGGTCTTCTGGGTCCTGCCCCTCTCCATCCTTGCAGCTGCAGGAGCCAGGGCCTGGGGCCCGGCCAGGGACTGAGGGAGAGGCTCTGAATGCAAACAAGCTGGCGGCTCTCACCTTCTCCCTGGATGCAGGCAGGAAGGGGGAGGAGGGGAGATCAAGTTTTGGGGGGCCCCTCCCACGCAGGCACAAACACACACACTGCATACAGGGCTGCCCACAAGCCCCTCCCTCAGGGGCAGATCTCCGGTGGTAAGTGGGGGACCCTGAGGGGGGAAGGAGGCAGCCCCTCCCCGTCCCGCCCCCTCAAGTTAGAAAGTCAGAGGGAGAGAGGAGGCAACATCTTCAGAGCGGACGGACTGACGGCCAGCCGGCCAGCAGGAGGGGACAGCACCCGGACCCCCACATTGGCTGGGCCCCCAGGCAGGACAGCCTGGTTCACCCCCGTAAGCTGGGAGAGGGAGGGAGCTCGGGGAGGCTCTGGTGAGGGAAATGATTGTGCCCCGAGGCTCTGGTCCGGGGAAGCCCAGCCTCAGGGAGGCTCCTAACCAGACCCCCGAGCCAGGCAGGATGGGCTGGACGCTGGCCATCTTGGGGACCGGCCAGGGGCCCCCAGGAGCCGCCTCCAGGAGCAGAAGGAAAGGGCTGCCAGCTCCAGGAAGGCCAGTGGACCTCAGCCATCCCTGAAAGGAGCTCTCTGGAGCCAGTGCCCATCTCCTGGCAGAGTCAGGACCAGCTCCCATGGTCCTGGGGAGGGGGCCACAGGGCTAGCCCTCACCCCGCTCCCACTGCTTTCCCCTTCTCCTACCAGGAAAGGACAGCCTCCTGTGCTTGTGAATGAAGGGAGAAAAGCTGGGGTCTGGAAGGAGGCTCCAACCAGCCCATAGCCTCCTATGCTCCCCCAGAGATGCTCCCGGACCTGGGTGCTCTTGTACCCTCCTCCAAGGATGTTCTAGTCCTGAATACTGTCTGTCTCATACCCTCCCCAATGATGCTCTGGATCCGGGGGCTTCCATACCCTTCCCCAATGATGCTCTGGACCTGAGTGCTCTTGTACCCTCTCCAATGA
>JAJPUD010006561.1:39092-126623 GCA_023553655.1 Myrmecobius fasciatus
GAGAGAGAGAGAGAGAGAGAGAGAGAGAGAGAGAGAGAGAGAGAGAGGGAGAGGGAGAGGGAGACAGAGGGAGACAGAGGGGGGGAGGAGGAGAAAGGGAAAGGGAGAGAGAAAAGAGTGGGAGAGCAAGAATGAGAGAAAGAAAAGGAATGAAAGAGGAGAGACAGAGGGGGGGGAGAGAGGGAAGGAAGGGAGGAGGGAGGGCTCTGAGGGGCCCGGGGCTAAGGGCCAGTCTCTCTTGCTCTGGCCAGATGTGGACGAGTGTGCAGACCAGCAGCACAACTGCAGCCGGGGTGAGCTGTGCATTAACGCCTTTGGGGGCTTCCAGTGCGTGCGGCCCGAGTGCCCCCGGCCCCGGCACAACACCAGCTACGTGAAGACTTCGGCCTTGTGAGTGGCTCCGGCCTTCCCTCCAGGCCCTGGGCCCCCTCTTGGGTTATCCAAGTCCAGGTCCCACTATGAGCCAGGCACTGAGCATTGGAGAAGGGGGGAAGGTTCCTGCCCTCGGGGGGCTTACATTCTGTGAGGAAAAAACAGACCCCCCAGCACCCACACAGGATAAAGTGGAGCCCACCCAAAAGGGGGAGCCCTGGAATTAAGGGGGTCTGGGCAGTCTTCTTGCAGAAGTTGGGCTCTTCACTAGGACTTAAGGGAAGCCGGGGAGCCAGGAGGTAAGGGGGGATGGCATTTCAGGCCCCCACGGGGGGGGGGGTGGCCGATGAAAACGAACGGACTTGGACCCTGCCTGGGAGGGAGGGAGAGAGGCCGGTGTCCCCGGGGCCCTCTGAGGTATGGAGGGGAAGACAAGATGTGAGAGGACTAGGACAGTGGAAGGAGCCAGCCCAGAAGCTAGTGGGCTCTCTGTCGGAACCGGGCAGCTCCCAGGACCGGAGGGCTCTCGGGACCGGGGGGCTCTCGGGACCGGGGGGCTCTCGGGACCGGGGGGCTCTCAGGACCGGGGGGCTCTCAGGACCGGGGGGGGCTCTCGGGACCGGGGGGCTCTCAGGACCGGGGGGCTCTCCCACACTAACCAGTGCCTAACAGCATCCACGTCCCAGGCTCCGCAGCGGGGAGCCCAGTGCTCCTCGGAGCCACTGCCGGGTCTAGCCCCCCCGGGGCCCCGGGGCTGAAGCCCCCGTCAGGTTGCACTGGCGGCTGCTGGCTGGCAAAGCTCTCGATGGATGTCGGGAAGATCTGAGTTCAGATTTGCCCTCAGACACTTGCTAGCTGTGTGGCCCCGGGCAGGTCACGTCACCGGGGTCTGCCTTCCGTGCTTCCAGGGCAGAAGGAGGATAATGATAGGATCTGGCTCACGGGATTGTTGTGAGATGGAGGGAAAGGCAACGCTTCCTGAAGCGCCCACCGCGTGCCTTGCAAACCTTGCAGATCTGTGGGCGCTCGCTAGGCAGCATCCCCTTTGGAGACGGGCTGACGGCGCCCGGACCTCGGGAGGAGGGGCCGGGGCAGGGGCCTCAGCTTCTCTCTCTCTCCTGCAGCCAGTGTGAGCGGAACCCGTGCCCGGTGGACAGCCAGGCCTGCCGCCAGGCGGCCAACTCCATCTCCTTCCACTACCTGCCGCTGCCCTCCAACCGCACGGTGCCCCGGGTGCTCTTCAGGATGTCCACCACGCGCTTCCTGGGAGACAGCCTGCGCTTTGCCATCACGGGGGGCCGGGGCCTGGGGGCCTTCGCCGTGCAGCGCTCGGACCGGCACACGGGCGAGCTGGTGCTGACCAGCCCCGTGCCGGGCCCCGCCACCCTGGAGGTGCAGCTGGAGATGAGCGAGCTCTCCAAGAAGGTCCTGCTGGGCAAGCACGTCTTCCGCATCACCGCCTTCATCTCCCCCTACGAGTTCTAGCTCGCTGGTGGTGGGGGCCCTCCCCGCGGCTGCTGCCGCTCTTGCTTCCTTCCTCGTTGCCAGAATCCAGAGCTGGGAGGCTGGGACGGGTGGGGGAAAGACCGGGATCAGGGCACCTGAGCTTGGCCCTGGCTCTGCCATCTGTGACATGGAGGAGCCTGGGCAAGTCCCTTCGCCTAGCCTGGGCCTCAGTCTCCCCATCTCTAGTGTTAGAGTCTAATTTCTGCTTGGAAGAAAATAAAAATCTCAAATAATTCAGTATTTGCAGAAGAAACATGAATGGCTTCTCTCATCACCGCCCCTCCCCCATACACCCAAACCACATCAGGAAAAACAGCCTCCAGATCCAGGGCAAACGCCAGTTCTTCCTGATAATGGGCAGGGGGGTGCCCGAGAGGCTGGGGAACCTACTGGCTTGTTACCCCAAACTTCTCTACCCACTTCTCTGAGTCTCAGTTTCTTCAGCTGTAAAATGAAGGCGGGCCATAATTCCCATAAGGTCTACCTTACAGGGTTGTTACAAGACTCATGAGATAATTCATGTAAAGTGCTTTGCTGACCCTAAAGCCACATGCAAATGCCAGTTATCATCCACATCATCCTCACTCTCCCTATCTTTATGGGGTAATCTGGGTCATTGTTCTCCCAGCTCCAGAACTGATCCAGATCCAGGTTCTTTGTGAGGTCCAATATGGCCTCTGCAGATCTCAGCTGATCCAATCTTAGCTCAGTCTTCCAGGGGAGCACAGGAGTCTCCCAAACTGATCAAACACATGGGCCAGCCTGGCAATGCCCAATATTCTCATAACCCAATTTGTCTTAAGCAGAGACCCTGGGTCTGGGATCTGTCATTATCCCTATAGCAAAAACCTAGGAAATGCCCTTGTTCGGTTGATCTGCTACTTTTGTGGTTCTGAGTTCGAAGTCCCTTGTATATTATTTTTGCAATATAGAAGGGAAAGAGAGGAAAAAATAGTCACGCAAAGGGCATTTTCCTTACTTCACAAAGAGAGAAACTGAGCACTAATGGGAAGATGTGAATTTTCCAAGTGACATCACTGGGCCTGCAATCTGGCCTGGCCTGGCCTGGCCTTTCCCACCCAGCAGAGCCTTTTTCTGACACCAGTCAGGTCAGGATTATTTCCCCAAACCTGTCCACATCCTAAAGAAGGAGATCCATGGAAATGAGGGCCAAAGTCCTGGAATACCCAACCACTTTGGGAAGGTTCTGTCATTTCCTGTTTGGTTCAATCCTACTCATGCTACTCTATCTATACAAATAGATAGATAGGTAGACAGACAGATATAGGTAGATAGATATTCAGGCAGACAGACATAAATATAGATGGATTGGCAGAGAGATAGACAGACAGACAAACAGAAATATAGATGATGGATGGACAGACTGATAGACAAAAATACAGATGAATTGATAGATACATAGATAGACAGAAATAGATGATGAATAAAATAGAAAGAAATACAGATGGATGGATAGACAAACAGATAGACAGAAATATAGATGGATGAATGGATATATAGATAGAAAGACAAAAATACAGATGGACTGATAGACAGACAGGTATATAGACAGACATACAGATGGATGAATGGATGGATGGATAGAGAGGAATATAGATGGATGGATAGACAGATAGATAAATAGAAATACAGATGATGGATAGAGGGGTAGACAGAAATATAGATGGATGGATAGACAGAAATATAGATGGATGGATGGCTAGATAGAAAGACAAAAATACAGATGGCTTGATAGATAAATAGACAAAAATGCAGGTGGATTGATAGGCAGGCAGGTATATAGGCAGACATATAGATGGATGGATGATAGATAGAGATGTATAGTTACATAGATAGATAGACAGAAATACAGATGGATGGACAGATAGATAGATAGGTAGAAATACAGATGGATGGATAGACAGACAGAGTAGATAGACAGACAGACAGATAAGTAGATAGATAAATAGGCAGACATACAAATGGATGCGTAGATAGACAGATGGACAGACAGATAGATAGATGGATGGACAGAAATATAAATGGATAGGTAAACAAGATAGACAGACAGATAGAAATATAGATGTATGGTTGGATAGATAGAAATATAGATGAATGAATAGACAGGAATACAGATGAATGGATAGATAGAGAGAGAGATAGAGAGACAGACAGGCAGACACATTCAAAGCAGATATACGATAACCTTGGACAGGAGGACTCTAGCATCTGGAGGGGAACAGGAAACACCTCCTGTAACACAAGGCACTTGGTCTAATTCTCAAAGCAAGTCAGAGTTTCTAGGAGGCTGAGGTAAGAAGGGAGTGAATTCCAGGACACATGAGAGTAAGATGGCAGGAAGAGAAGAGATGGCACAGTAAGGGGTGAGTAGCATCAAGGTCAGTTTCACCAGACCATGGAGAGTCAGGATAAAAAGGGCCTTAAACATCAATCAGAGAGTATATATTTGACCTTGGAAGTAATAGGGAACCACTGCAGGTTATTGAGCAGGAGAGAGACAAGGTCAGACCAATGCTTTAGGAAAATCACTTTGGCAGTTCTGGGAAGGATAAGTTGGAATGGGGGCATATTTGAGGCAGGGAGATCAATTAGAAAACTACTGTAACTCTGTGGATGCTTGCAGGATACCAGGGGAAATTTAGCATGTGATAAAAGATAACAATAAAACTTCTTACAAACGGTATCGTGAAATTATTGCCAAAGAAAAATCTATGATAAAAAATGTATTACCCTGGCAGTAATCCAGGCCAGAAGTGATGAAGGTCTGAATTAGGATGTGCTGCTATGAGTGGAGAGAAGGGGATGTAGGAGAGACATCATGGAGAAAGAACTAAGATTCAGCAAAGGGTTGGGAAGAGGGAGAATGAGGCTGGAGGATGACCCCGAGCTTATGAACCAGGGTCTGAGAGGACTGGAAGTCTCTGAGACAAAAGGAACAGGCTTACCTTGTCTTGTTTCTCTGTCTGCCCTTCCCTCTTCCTCCATCCCCAAGCCCAGGTGTGGAAACTGAATATTTGCCTGGGACATAGCTGCCTCTGTCGGTAGTCACACGGGCTACTCTGCTCCCTAGGTTCAACAGGTCCCGGGGTGTCCTTCTATTCCTTGCTTACACTAAGATCCTCCAAAGCTCCACTATGGTAAAAATAATAACAATAGCTAATATGGACATAGAGCTTTAGGGTTTGTAAAGTGCTTTACAAATATCTCATTAAATTGTATACATATAATCAGATTGCTCTCTTGGGGATAAGGGAGATGAGGAAGGGAGTGAGAAAATTTGGAGTTCAAAATCTTATAAAAATGGATGTTGAAAACTATCTTGGGGTAGCTAGGTGGTACGGTGGAGGACCTGAGTTCAAATCTGGCTCAGACGCTTAACACTTCCTAGCTGTGTATGACCCTGGGCAAGTCACTTAACCCCAATTGCCTCAGGGGAAAAAAAGGAAAAGAAAACTAATTTTACATGTAATTGGAAAAAAATAAAATGCTATGAAGTAAAACAAAATCTCATTTAATCTTTACAATTCCCATTTTACAGAAAGGGAAACTGAGGCAAACAAAGTTAAGTAGTGTCATGAAGTTGGTATCTGAAGCCAGATTTGAATTCTGATCTTCTTGATTTTAGGTCCAATGTTCCATCCACTGGCCCACCAATATTAGGTACCTACCTATATCTAGGCACTAAAGAGTCAAAGGTTCAAGCCCGAACAGGTCCATCCTTTGAACAGAAGTCTAGTGGAAGATGGTCTTCCTTCATTATTGGATGAGGGATAGACAGATAGGTAGAAATAGAGATAGATGGATAGATAGACAGACAGACAGACAGACAAGGTAGATAGACAGACATACAGATAGATAGATAGACGGACGGATGGGTAGACAGACAGACAGCCATAGTTACCTTTTTTGGGGGGGAGCAATTGGGGCTAAATCACTTATCCAGAGTCACACAGCTAGAAGTGTTAAGTGTCTGAGGCTGGATTTGAACTCAGTCCTCCCGACTCCAGGTGCTCTCTCCAGCCTAGCTACCCCATTTTTCAAAACTCCTCTCTTCTCTATGACCTTTGTAATTCACAAAAGGTTTAGTCTTTAAATCCCCGGAAAGCTCCCACAGGGTGGCTACCGTCCTATTAGGAGCCACTGACATTTTACATATCGTGCTAATTGGATTCTGGATGTAAGGAGACAGACTCACAGTTCACCCTCAGGGAATAAAATTTATATTATAAATTATGCTAATATCAAAATACAGGATTTCATAGAGACACATGACAAGCCTGGTTCACAGCTGCCAATGTCCCTTTTAGCTTCAGTCGAGGCCATTCTCTGGCCCGAGAGCCAATCAGCAGCCCATCAGCTTTTCAATTCAACCTGACCAAGATTTAGCCAGGATCTCCTCTGTGCTGGACACTTTCAAAAATGAAGGTGACATAGTCCCTATTCTCAAGGTAATTTCATCCTTCCAGACGGAAGCAGAGTGTATCAAATAAGCCAGCCCAGTGAAAAAAAAAACCTCTGGGAAGAAATAGAAAAGATAATAAGGAGACATGAATAACTGGGGGTATCAGGAAGGACCTCTTAACTGAGTTTGGAAGGGAGTCAAGGGCATCTAAGAGATGGTGTAGAGGAGTCATTCCAGGGCTAGAGTAGTGAATGGCAAAGAAATGGAGAGAGGAGATGGGATATGATGTATCCCAGTCTTGAGCATGTGATCAATATATAATCAATGTGGGAACATGGTGTGATACCAGATTGAGAAAGGTTTTAAATGCCAGAGTCAATATCTTTTTTTTTTTTGGCTGAGGCAATTGGGGTTAAGTGACTTGCCCAGGGTCACATAGCCAGGAAGTGTCTGAAGTCACATTTGAACTCAGGTCTGCCAGACTTCAGGGCTGGTGCCACCTAGCTGCCCCTAAACGTTAATATATTAGAGGCCCAGAGAGCCATTAAAAAAGCTTCCTAATACCACCTCTCACCTCTCAAATTGGCTAAGATGGCAGGAAAGGAAAATGATCAATGTTGGAGGGGAGGTAGGGAAACTGGGACACTGATGCATTGTTGGTGGAACTGTGAACAGATCCAATCATTCTGGAGAGCAATCTGGAACTACTCCCAAAGGACTATAAAACTGTGCATACCCTTTGACCCGGCAGTGCCATTACTGAGGCTGTAGCCCAAGGAAATCATAAAGGAGGGAAAAGGACCCCCATAGGCAAAAATGTCTATAGCAGCTCTTTTTGTGGTGGCAAAGAATAGGAAAATGAATGGATGTCCATCAACTGGGGAATGGCTGAATAAATTGTGGTATATGAAAGGGATAGAATATTACTTTCTATTAAAAATGACAAACAGTCTGATTTTAGAAAGGTCTCAAAAGCTTTACATAAACTGAGGCTGAGTGAAACAAGCAGAACCAGGAATACATGGAACACAATAACAGCAAGATTGTGCAATGATCAACATGAAAGGCTTGGTTCTTCTCAGCAGTTCAGTGATCCGTGGAAATCCCAATAAACTTTGGATGGAAAATGCTACCTCCATCCAGAGAGGGAATTGTGCAGACTGAATATGAATCAACACATGCTATGTTCATTTTTTTCTTTTTTTCTTCTGTTTTTTTTTCTCTTGTGGTTTTTCTTTTGTTCTGATTTTCTTTCCCAACAAGATTCATAAGAAAATATGTTTAAAAAAATCTATATGTGTAACCAAAAAAAAATGTTGTTTTTTTCCATGTAACTGGGGAAAACAAAAATAATGTGACCAGGTCAGTACCCAAACCTAGCTTGCTTACAGTCAGTGAGTCAATAAGTATTTATTAAAGGCAAAAGAAGAAGAATATACATAATACAAAGAATTTTAATACTAAAATGTAATATTTATAGCACTGGATCTTGAAATGGCAAATTACTTCAGTATCTTTGCCAAGAAAACCCCAAATGGGCTCACAAAGAGTCAGACCAGACTAAAAAATGGCTGAACAAAGCAAATATTTATAAAAGGTAAAATTTTTACAAATATTAGCTCATCTGATTCTCCCTAAACCTCGTGAGGAGGCTATTATTTGCTCCGTATTGCAGTTGAGGAAATCAAGGCAAATAGAGGCTAAGTGACAATCACGGCTAGTAAGTGTCAGGGCTCTATCTGCTCTCAGATTTTCCTGACTCCAGACTCCCGGCTTTCTTTACTATGTTCTAGGTCCTGTGCTAAGTACAAGGGATACGAGAGAAAAGAGAAGACAATCCCTGATCTCAGGGAGGTCACTCTCTTAGGGAAACAGCCTCAAAGGTACGAAGGAGCTCTGTGTGGGACAAGCAGGAAATGCTCAACAGAGGGGAGGAAGGCTCCAGAATTAAGAGGGACTAGGGAAGGTGCCCTGGGGAAAGCTGGCTTTTAGCTGGGCCAGAAGGAAGAGAACAGAGCCAGAAGATGAAAGGGGAGAGTGTTCCAGACCTGGGGGAGAGCCAGAGAAAATGCCCAAGCTGAGAGACAAGAGTCTGGTTCAAAGAAAAAGGAGACCAGAGAACAGAAGAGAATGTAAGGGGTAAGAAAATTGGAAGTGAGTGTGTGTGTGTGTGTGTGTGTGTGTGTGTGTGTGTGTGTGTGTGTGTATGAGAGAGAGACAGAGAGGAAAGACAGAGACAGAGAGAGGAAAAAAGGGAAGAGATACACAGAGAAACAGAAAAGAGAAAAAGAGAGAGAGAAGACAGAGAGACAGAGACAAAGACAAACAGAGACAGAGAGGAAAGACAGAGAGAGAAGAAAAGGAGGGAAGACATACACAGAGAAACAGAAAAAAAAGAGAGAGAGGAGAAAGACAGAGACAAAGAAGAAAAACAGAAAGAGATGAAAAAGAGGAAAGAGATACACAGAGAAACAGAAAAGAGAAAGAGAGAGAGAGGAGAGAGAGTAAGAGACAGAGAGAGACAAAGAGACAGAAAGACAGAGAAGAAAAGGAGGGAAGAGATACACAGAAAAACAGAAGAAAGACAGAGAAGAGGAAGGAAGAGAGAAAGAGAGAGGCAGACAGACAGAGAGACAGAGAGAGAGAGAGACAGAGAGACAGATTCAGACAGATATAAACAGAGGCAGGAACATGGTGCTAGGGTATAAAAGGCTTTGAAAGCCAGAATTGCATTTCATATTTGATCCTGGGAACCACTGGAATTAGTAGTAGGGGGATGTTGACAGGATCAGATCTGGACTTTTAGGAAAATCACTTTGGTGACTGAATGGAAGCTGGACTAGCCCTGTGGCAGGCAGAGCCCCCATTGCCACTGCAATCCCGAGGTGATGAGGGTCGGCTCTTGAGGGGTGTCCATGTCAGAGAAGTGATCATATTAGGGAGAGATTGAAAAGGTAAAGTCAGAAGACCTTGGTAGCAGCTTAGATATGGGGGCTGAGAGAGGCTGAGAACCCAGGACGACCCCTAGGCTGTGAGCCTGGGAGACTGGGAGTTTGGACATGTCCAGGACACTCAGAGAAGTCTGAAAGGGGAGGATTTTGAAAGAAAGAGCACAAGTTCAGTTTTGAAAATGTTGAACTTAAAATGCCCATGGTATACTTAGTTTAAAATGGCAGTTGGAGATTTGAGACTAGAGTTTAGCAGAGGTTAGTGCTGGATAAGTAGATTATTCTTCCCAGTAACAAGAGCCTCTCCATTGTTTAACAAACAAATCCATCTAATTGAGCAAATATCTCCAAAGTGCTCTATTCTTTAAAAAGATACTTAATTTTATAATCTAACATACAAGAAATAATTATAGTAAAACACAAATTAGTTCATTGTAAAATGCAACACAGAATAAGATTAACTATCAAAATGAAAAGGGCAGACAGAAGGTGCCAGGAGCAGTGAGGGCAGAGGGGAAATGCCCAACTTAGGTTGGCACCCTATTTCTTTCCCTTCCCTCTCAGGGCCCAAAGTTCTGAGAAATGGTTCTCCAATATGATTCTCTCAGAGTGGATATCCCCTTGGCAACTCAACTCAGCTCTCATTCTTTCCCCCAAACACTGGCTTCCTCCTAACATTCCCAACTCACAAGGCAGGGGTGCCCCTTGACTCTTCACTTGAGCTCACCCCATGTATCTGATCTGTTGTTAAATCTTGGGACCCTGGAATGGCCTCCTATGTTCCAGGCCTAGTTTCTACGCCTTACCACTGGAGATCTTGGGGAAGTCACAGCCTTGTGGGGGCCTCAGTGGACATTGATTCCTTCCAAGTCCATGATCCTGTGCTTTTATTCATGTTATGGAAGTGACAGCTTGGAAAAGGGGGAGCCTTCTACCGAAGCCCCAGGACATCTGCCACAGAGGAGGAGCTTGAATAGAGCTTGTCTCCAGAAGATTTCAGGATGCTGAAGATGGTCCTGAGGCTGAGAGCCACTGAAAGAGGAAGCGGGCAGTGCATTCCAAATAGCTTGTATTCTCTTTTCATAGATACTCTTTATTTATTTCACATTATTTCTCTCTTTCTCTTCTGCATAGCCTCCCACCTCTTTTCAGACCAAAGCAAACCATCACCGTATCCTCACACTTCATACAAAAAAACAAGAATAGTTGATGGGAAGGGAATCATTACTTGTTGGCCTTCTATGTGTACTAGGTGGGAGCCACTGGAATATGAGGCTCCCAGCATTCAGATGGATTCCCCCCAAAAAAGGATCCAAGAAGCCGAATTCACCTTGGAGTACAGCAAAGACACTGGTAAAAAACTGGTCAGACTGGCTTGACCAAGCCACCTGTCTGAACCCTATCTTCCTACCAAAACTACTCAAAGTGAGAGTCCTTCCCGAGCCGAATCTCCTAAGAGGTTATCTATCTCCTCTGATCCTGACAGGCCAGGAATTCACCCATTTACGGTCCGTTCCAAGATGCTAATCCCACAGAGAACACAGAAATGCCTCTCAGCCTTTGGGATCTCTCATTTACACGCCCTGTCAGACAGTAAGAGGAAGATCTTGAAGGGGAAGGGAGCAGGCCAAGCCCCCAAAGTCCTAGAGAAGGTCTGGGCTACTCTCTTTAACAATGAAATGTTTCAAACCAGTTCCAATTGTTCAGTGAAGAAAGCCATATACACCCAGAGAGAGGGATGTGAAATGTGGACCACAGCATAACATTCTCATGCTCTCTATTGATGTTTGCTTGCATTGTGTTTCCTTTCTCAGAATTTTTTTTCTTGTAGATACGATTTTTCTTGCACAAAAATGATGTGTGGAAATATGTATATATATATTCGATTTGTCAAGTATTTTAACATAATTAACTTGTAGTAGATATCCTGCCATCTAGGGGAGGGGTGGGGAGTAGGGGGGGGAAATTTGTAACAAAGCTTTGTAAGGGTTAATGTTGAAGAATTACACATACATATGTTTTGCAAATAAAAAGTTTTAATAAAAAAAAAGGTCTGAGCTACAATGATCACCCATTGGGATGCACTCATTTCTGGGAACAATTTCTTGCAAGAGCTAACCTTTCTCTTGCTGGCACTCAGCTCCTTCTCTTTCCCTTCTCCTACTCCAGGGTGACTTCCACCCTTCATGTTTCCTCTTCCCATTACTAAGAACAAGAGGAGCTGGATCCTAGAAAGGCCCTGGCCACGGTCTGAAGGAATCTTCAGGGAGACTTCTCCTGAGGGTATGGGAGGCAGGGCATGGACTGGCCCCATTAATACAACCATAAAAAGTCTATGGAGAAAATCCTTCATTTAAACCCTGACCAGTTGAGAGAAGATGACATTCTCTTCCTAAACATCACCCTGGATTTAGGCTAGAAGAAGGGGCTCCATTCACCCAAGACTAGATCGTTAAGTTGGGGAGTAGGGAAAAAAGGAGAGAAATGGAGAGATTTATGGGCCTGGGGGACATGGATAGCCATTAATACACATCAATAATAAATAGCAGACTTTTAAGATGCTCACTTCATCCAGAAGTAGGACTTTGAGGGGGCTGGACGAGGGGAGGAATTAGAATAGTAGGACCTAAGTGACCAGAGGGAAGAATAGCTGTGGATGAATCATATCTGGGAGAAGAAATAAACCAGTATGCGACTTCAGGCAAATAGGGTGGTTGGTTGGTTGTTGTTCTGTGTTCTCGGAGAGGAACAAAATGGTATCCCTCTGTCAGAGCGGAGTTAGAGTGTCCAGCAGCGGCTGACCAGTACAAGCTCGGAGTGCTCTACAAGTTGGGCACAACCAGTCCCCGTGGATTTGGGGGTGGATTCTCTAAATTTGTGCACTGTCTTTTGAGCCCCTTCCCTGACGAGGGCACGCCATGCTGGGCAGCCCTGTGCCAGTGTCTCCTGTACCAGGCGATCAGTTCCAAGGTTCTTCAGCGCCACCTTGACACAGTCCTTGTATTGCTTTTCTGACCACCCTGCCAGTGCCTGGCCTGGGTGAGCTCTCCCTAAGAGTCTTTTAGACAAGGATACGTTGGACTTTCGAACAAGGGGCCAATGCTTTCTGCAGCAGCATGAATACTTGGCGGCTCGGGCAAATGCCCCTGTGAGCCTCTGCTTTTGATCTCTAACATAAAACCACTGGAGAAGAAGACCTCGAAGGTCCCTGCTGTGACTATGTCCACGATTCTGGCCCTACAGCTGCTGCCCGTCTGGGCCCGTCACCACCTAGTCCTAGGAGCTCCTGGCTGGGACTCCCAGAAGAACAAGCACCTTCACCTCTGCTTCAACCCTGCTCGGCTCTGCCCCTCGCACAGAGCTGCCCTTGTCCACCCAGAAAGGGAGCCGCGGGAGGGAAGCAAGGGGAGGGGGCATGAGCTACAAAGGCTGCCTTATGGAACAGCAAACCTCTCCAAGGGCCCGGGCTCAGGAGCTGCGGGGCTTGCACGGTCCACTGGCCTCTCCTGCCAAGCCCACAAGGCCTCTGGGGCCCTGGGAGGAAAGGGGAATCAGACACTGGCAGCGCTGGAAGGAAACTTGGAGATCATCACAGCCAGCTGCCTTGTTTTTATAGAGGAGAAAATGAAGTGATCTGCCCAAGCTGCTACTTAGTGGTCAGTTTAGGATTGGAACAGAAGCCTCCCAGGCCAGACTCATCCTGAACTTGCTTCTGCTAGAAAGAGATTATTCTACAAAGACTCTCTGAGGGCATCTGCCATCAGCCCCCATTTTTGTTTTTGAAGGAGTGGGAAGGGAAAGAAGAGAGCAAAAAGCAAGTCTCCCCTAAAACTTTGAGACTGGAAGCCATTCCTTAAGGGCCCTGGAGATCAAAAACAGCCAAAGAGAATTCTTTAATTCATATGAGGATCATCTTGTCAATCAATCAGCAATTACTTATGAAATGCCTACTAAGTGCTGCCCACTATAACCCAAAGACAAAGATGAAAATACTCTCACCCTCTAAGAGCTCCCAATTTATTGGCAGGACACAACATGTACATATGCAAATACAAACCATGTTTTTTTTTTTTTAAAAAAAAAAAAAAACCAAAGCAGTTTCCAAAGAGGGAGAGTTGGTACAGGTAGTAGCATCAGAGTTGGGCTCAGAAGAAAGAGAGGAAGGGAGGAAGGAAGGGAAGAAGGGAGGGAAGGAGGGAGGAAGGGAGAAAAGGAGGGAGGAAAGGAGAGAAGGAGGAAACAAGTACTTAGTACCCATTAACTATGTTCTAGGCACTAAGGCAATTGCCTAGGGATACAAATAAAAGCAGAAAAGACAGCTCCGTGCCCTCAAGAAGTTTACATTCTAAAAAAAATGAAATAAAAATAAAATTTTTGGTGTTCCAAATCACTATTGATCAGAGAAATGCAAATTAAGACAGCTCTGAGGTACCACTACACACCTGTCAGATTGGCTAAAATGACAGGAAAGGATAACATTGAATGTTGGAGGGGATGTGGGAAAACTGGGACACTAATACATTGTTGGTGGAACTGTGAACAGATCCAACCATTCTGGAGAGCAATTTGGAACTATGCTCAAAAAGTTATCAAACTGTGCCTACCATTTGACCCAGCAGTGTTTCTATTGGGCCTATATCCCAAAAAGATCTTAAAGGAAGGAAAAGGACCCACATGTGCAAGAATGTTTGTGGCAGCCCTTTTTGTAGTGGCTAGAAACTAGAAGCTAAATGGATGCCCATCAATTGGAGAATGGCTGAATAAATTATGGTATATGAATGTCATGGAATATTATTGTTCTGTAAGAAACGACCATCAGGATGATTTCAGAGAGGCCTGGAGAGACTTGCATGAACTGATGCTGAGTGAAGTGAGCAGAACCAGGAGATCATTATACACGGCAACAACAGTACGATCAATTCTGATGGACATGGCTCTCTTCAACAAAGAAATGTTTCAAACTACTTCCAATTGTTCACTGAAGAAAGCCATATACACCCAGAGAGAGGGATGTGAAATGTGGACCACAACATAACATTCTCATACTCTCAATTGATGTTTGTTTACATTGAGTTTCCTTTCTCTGCTTTTTCTTTCTTGTAGATATGATTTTTCTTGCACAACAATGATAATTGTGGAAATATGTATACATCTATTTGACTTGTCAAGTATTATTACATTATTAACATGTAGTAGTCTTCCTGCCATCTAGGGGAGGGGAGGGGACTGGGGGTAAAATTTGTAACGGAAAGCTTTGTAAAGATCAATGTTGAGGAACTACCCATAAATATGTTATGCAAATAAAAAGCTTTATTAAAATTTTTTTTAATTTAAAAAAATAAGAGGTTTACATTCTAACAGGGAAAGATTATTTACCAAAAAAAAAAAGAACTGAAAAAAGGGAGAGAACTAGATGAAAGTACCTGCCATAGAGCCAGGATTGAAGTCCAGAAAATCAAGAAGAGGGACAAGGAAGATTAAAGGCAAACCAGCCTGAATCCCTCCACAAAAAGAAGAGCTCACCATGGGAGAAGGAAAGAGATGACATTTGCAGAGGGCTAAGCAGGATGCAGGGATGGTTGGCTATTCCAGGATAAGGAAGTCCCAAGCACTGAAGGAAATTTCAGGATGAGACAGCAATAGAGACCTAGTTTTTAAGTTCAGAAAGTCAGGAACAAGGCCAGCAGGAAACGGAGAGGCCCTTAAGTACCAGTAGTTTATATTTTGATCTAGAAGCAATGGGGAGCCAAGAAGATGTCTGGGTGGCAAGAGAGCTGGATCTGTACAAAGCATGTGCTCTGAGACAACTATCCCAACTTCCACTCAAACTAATGAGAGGATTCCACAGAGCCTGGCTACTACATCCCCTTAGGACTCTGGGAGTCCTGTAGGTGGATTAATGCTATAGCCTACAAGACCCCACTAGTGTGCTTCCTGCCATGATCACCTATTGATTTCTTTTAATTAGCCAGACTGGATTAGCTGTTTGAAAGTAAAAGCCTTAATATAGTGCCTCAAATATTAAATGGCTATTTATGGGCTAGATAAGTTGGTCTAGAAGGAACCCCAAAGTCTTTCCCATAAGCACCTACAGGTAGGGTTTGGGAGTTAGCTCACAGCTCCTGGCTTCTGGGAAGGGGAACTCAATTACTGTTTCTCTTCCTCCTCTCAGCATTCTCCCCATCTTTGTTTCTACACTAGACTCCTCGTAGAACTGTGAACCTGCCTTCCTAAATCTGCCTTAACAGGAAATTGACACCTTATCCTCCAGACATAAGATCAAACCAGTTTAGTTTGCTGCCCCTATAGCAATGCTGGACTCCTGACTCCAAGTGGGGCTGGGGTCCTCACCTTTTCCTTCTTGCTCTACTCTGGTCTCTGTCTGGCACCAAGTATTGCCAAAAACCAGTCCTGGGGCTAGCAGTACCGATACTTCCTCTTCTTCTTTTTCCTCCAGAGGAACCCCTCTATTTTAGACCCCCACAAATAAGTTGGATTTAACAACTGACCAACTTCAAAAGGAAAGAGGCTTCCTATTCCATAAGGAAAACCTATCCTCTAGAGAGCTCCCCAGATCAGTGGAGTTTCTCCCACAGACATTAAGAAATCCAGGTTCTCCGTTCCAATGATCTTATGATGAAGAGAGGCATCTATACCCAGAGAGAGGTTTGTGGATCACAACATAGCATTTTCACCCTTTGTTTGCTTGCATTTTGTTTTCTTTTTCATTTTGTTTTCCTTTTTGCTGAGGCAATTGGGGTTAAGTTACTTACCCAAGGTCACACAGCTAGGGAATGTTAAGCATCTGAGATGAGATTTGAACTCAGGTATTCTGACTTCAGAGCTAGTGCTCTATCCACTGAGCCACCTAGCTGCCGCCTATTTTTTTTTTCTTTTTGATTTGATTTTTCTTGTGCAGCAAAATAATTGTATAAATATGTGTGCATATATTAGATTTAACATATATTTTACCATGTTTAACATATATTGAATTACTTGCTATCTAGGGGAAGGAGTGAAGGAAAGGAGAGGGGGAACTGGAACACAAGATTTCGCAAAGGTCAATATTGAAAAATTATCCATTCATGTTTTGAAAATTAAAAAGCTTTAATAAAAATATATATAAAAAAAGAAATCCAGGGTCTCCAAGAAGTCATCCTTATCCATAGGTGGGAAACCAAACTAACTTAGCTGCTACCCTAGGGGAATGGGAGTGAGGGGGAGAAACTGGGACTCCTCACATAGTTCCACTAAGGCATGAATTCTTTTTTTTTTTTTTTTTGCTGAGGCAATTGGGGTTGTGACTTGCCCAGGGTCACACAGCTAGGAGGCACGAATTCTTAATCTGGCCTCCATGAACTTGTTTCTAAAATATATTTTGATGATTTTATTTCAATTTAACTGGTTTTCTTTATAGTGTTTTATTTTATGCTTTAAAAAATATTATTCTGAGAAAAGGACTAGTGAGGGCCCAGGGGGCCTACAGCACAAAAAAAGGCCAAGAACTCTTGAATTAAGAGCAGGCCCTCATATCACAGGTTTAATGCTGTAAAAGTCCTCTGGGTAGCTGAGGCAAATCTTAGTTTTCTCTGGACATCTCTAAAATTCAAATGAACGTTTAACAAAATCATAAGGTGGTTTTTTTTCTACATAGGACACATTCAAATCCTTTTAGAGGTCCTTGTACCATAGGCACAAGTTCTACAGAATTTTATTTCGGGTCCCTATACCAAGAGGCACCTGAAATTTCCAAACTGATCCATACAAAGATAATCACCATGCAATTTCAACTTCACTCAACTATAGGCCAAGTAGGTTTGATTAAGGTCTACAGAAAATAGAACCAATTAAGCTTTGAACATGCATGAGGCTTCCAACAATACCAATTCATTATCAAAGGTGGATTGTTTTGGATTTCTAGTCAAGCAAGCAAACTTTGGCCTAAAAACTGTCAATTTTGAAGGATCTCACAAGAAGACAATCAATCTAATTCATCAGCTAGACACCAGCATTTTAGGGATGCAAAATCCATACTTTCCCCCTTAGCTGCAATACTGGCATGGGCACTATAATATGATAAATAGGAGTATATAAGCATTTAAAAAGGTCAGATTCTCTGGAAGGAAGTCATTTGACGTTTGAATTTTAGAAATATCAATTTGGCCACTGTGTGAAGGATGAGTTGGAGGGGAGGATTGAAGAGAGAGGGAGACTGATTAGGAAGCTATTAAAACAGTCCAGACAAAAGTGTCCGAACTAGGATGGGATAGAAAGAAGTGGGACAGATCATGTATTTATTAAGCATCTACCATGTGGCCTGTTGAGTTAGGGGAGTAACCTTTGGGAAAATCAAATTGGCAGCTTATAGATTGGGGTGGGGAGAGACAGGTGAAGCAGGGAGGCAAAGTAGGAAGGGACTGCCACTGTTCCAGAGAGGGACTGATGAAGGCTCTGGGCTGGGAGAATGGAGAGAAGCGGATTAGGCAAGAGATACTCTGGAGACAGAAATGACATGATTTGGCAACTGATGTTTGAGTGAGTTAAGTCCAGGAGATAGACTAGACCTGAAAAGAGCCCTGGGAGTCATCTTCATGGTGATGGTAATTGAACCCATGGAACTCACTCAGCGAGAGAATGGAAGGGAAAGAGAGCCCAGGGTTTGGAGGGACAGTCATGATGACTGAGCAAAATCCAGAAAGAAACAAATATCCAGGTGTCAGCTGCAGGAAGGAGGAAAGGAGGTTAGATTTGGCCATTTAGAGAGCATGGGCAACTTTGGAGAGAATGATGGGGACAGAAGACAGGTTACAGGTTTTTATAAGGAAGGAAATGGAGGCACAAGAGGGGAAGAAATCGAACAATAAGTAGTGGCTGGGGTAGGTTTGTAGGTGCAGTGGATAGTGCTTGGAGGCCTTGGAGTCGGGAAGACTCCATGCACTCAGGTCTGACTTCATACACTCCTAGCCATGGGTATGACCACGGGCAAGTCACTTAACCCTGTTTTCCTCAGCTTCCTCCTCAGTAAGATCATCCGGTGAAGGAAATCCTCCAGGATCTTTGCCATGAAACCCCCAAGTGGGATCATGAATAGTTGAATGTATATGATTAATAGATAACCCTTCCCTGACCGTAGAAGAAAGACATACTATGTTGCTCACTCTAAACAAAATTCCATCTATTTTGGAAGCACCACTCCTGATCTTGCTGTCAACTGCCCTAAGGACAGGTTGGGGAACTGAGAAAGGACATTCAAAAGGAGATGGTTCAAGTTGGTTTGGGTGGGCAGGAAGGGGCTTTGGGAAAGTTCCTTTTTCTCCCCCAACCAGGTCCTCTAGAGGGTAGTGATTATATTTGGTCCCTCTCCACCATGCCTTGGCTAAGATTTGGGCAGCAGTGGGTAGGGGAAAGAGGAAGGTTATTGCAAAGGGAGGGCCTGCTCCAGGAGCAAAAGCCTTCCTGGGCTCACCAAACAGCAAGCCCCATTCACCGGCCATGCAAGGAGGGTGGCTTCTCTTGATCCTCAAAGCTGGCAGCAGCCGGCGTCTCTTGGGGGCCAGCCAGAAGGGCCGAGTGCCAGGGCAAGTTAAGCCCCAGTTCCTGAGATGTCTGAGCCAGGATCCAGGAGGCAGGCCCAGTTCATCCCTGTATAGCTGCTTTGTGCCTTGGCCATCTCAAACTGACAGGAAGAAAGGAAGGGTGTTTAAGCGACTCTCCTGGTGGAGCCGGCTCAGAGACCACAGTGGGCAGAGCGGGCAAGCCTGCCCTGGGGGAAAAGAAAAGAAAACATGAAGCTATACACTCTGTAGTCTAGAAAGTCAGATGCAGGGCTGGGAGAGAGGTATCCCCAAGGCAGGAAAATCTCGGCTCTTCAAGTTACAGCTAATTCACCTGTGCTCTTCTCATGTTCAAACTAGCAACAAACTCTACTTTCAGGAACACCTCAGATGTATCTACAAAGGGGCAGAGCTTCTGGCCCTGCCCACCTTCTCACCTACACACGGGGAGCTGAACAAAGGTGGGGAAGGTCACTGACCCCAAGATGTCCGTGACACGAGCTTCATCGGGCCCTCTCTGTTGCCAGGCAATCCTATCTCCCCAACTGACTCTCAGTGTCCCAGCAGCTCCCCTGAACTTTCTCATCCCTCCTCAAACCTTTGGAAACTCCCTGTCCTCCCTTTCTCAGGTGTGAACCTTGCCTCACATCTTCCAGTCACCCTCAATGAGTTCCCTCTTCTCTCCTTTCCTCGTCCCCTGTCGCTCAGATGACTTCTGCCACTGTCTCCTCCTTTTCCCCTCTCTCACATGAAGTGGATTCTCCAGATCCAAGGCTAATCCCTCTACTTGTATAAGTGATTCCTCTCCCTCCATCATTCCCACTCTTCCACTCATCTCTCTCTTTCTCCTGGCTCATTCCCTACTGCCTACAAACATGCCCCAGTCTCCTCCATCCTGAAAAAACAAAGTCCTCACTCGATCCTCTCTTCCCTAACTTTGGTCCTATATTCCCTTCTGCCCTTGGTAGCTAAACTCCTGAAAAGGGGGTTAAAAAAGGTGCTTCCATTTCCTCTCCTAAACCCAACCCAATATGGCTTCCCACTCAAGCACTCTACTGAAGCTGTTCTTTCCAAAGTCACTAGTGATCTCCTAATTGCCGTATCCAGAGGCCTCTGCTCTACCCTTATTTGTCTTGACCTCTTGAACCAAAATAGAACTCACCATCTTTCCCCCACATCCTCCCCTATCTATTATTGTTGAGGCTACCGTCATGCTCCCCCCTCAGGGTCACAACCTCCCTTGTCCCCCAAATCCAAGGCCCGTCAATCTAAGATTTATAAATTTCTAAAATAAGACTGCCGTCCTCTTTGGACACTGTGAGCCTTGTGTCCAGACCCAGTCCACTGGGACAAAGCCTCAGGACTCTGCCCCCAAAAAGCCCCCCCCTTTTTTTGCTGAGGTAATTGGGGTAAAGTGACTTGCCCAGGGTCACACAGCTAGGGAATGTTAAGTGTCTGAGGCCAGATTTGAACTCAGGTCCTCCTGACTTCAAGACTAACCGGTGCGCTATCCACTGCACCACCTAGCTGCTCCCCAAAGACCCCTTCTTAAAGCACAGCCGTGATCCAGTCACCGCTCTGCTCCCCAGACTCCAGTGGTTTCCTGTTGCCTCCAGGATCCAACACAAAGTGCTCTGATTCACTGGCAAAGCCCTTCTGCCTTTCCAGGCTGCTTAGGCCTTAATCCCCAAAACATACTTTTTGATCAAGTGGCACTGGCCACCCGCCTGCTCCACTAAGACCCTCTGTCTCTTGGCTCTGGGCTTTCCCCTGATTCTCCCCCTTGCCTGGAATGCTCTCCCTCCTCTATTCCAACAACTGAACACCCTGGGTTACTTTTTAAAAAAAAACCCTCCTGAAGCAATAAATTGGGAAATCATCTTTACATTTAAGGGTTCTGATAAAGGTCTCATCTCTAAAATATATAGAGATTGTCTCATATTTATAAAAATTCAAGCCATTCTCCAATCGATAAATGGTCAAAGGATATGAACAGACAATTTTCAGAGGATGAAATTAAAACTATTTGTAGTCATATGAAAAGGTGCTCCAAATCACTATTGATCGAAGAAATGCAAATCAAGACAACTCTGAGGTACCACTACACACCTGTCAGATTGGCTAAAATGACAGGAAAAGATAACGATGAATGTTGGAGGGGATGTGGGAAAACTGGGACACTGATGCATTGTTGGTGGAACTGTGAACAGATCCAACCATTCTGGAGAGCAATTTGGAGCTATGCTCAAAAAGTCGTCAAACTGAGCATACCCTGTGACCCAGCAGTGTTTCTATTGGGCTTATATCCCAAAGAGATCTTAGAGGAGGGAAAGGGACCCACATGTGCAAGAATGTTTGTGGCAGCCCTTTTTGTGGTGGCTAGAAACTGGAAACTGAATGGATGCCCATCAATTGGAGAATGGCTGAATAAATTATGGTATATGAATGTTATGGAATATTATTGTTCTGTAAGCAATGACCAGCAGGACGATTTCAGAGAGGCCTGGAGAGACTTGCATGAACTGATGCTGAGTGAAATCAGCAGAACCAGGAGAACATTATACACGGCAGCAACAAGTAACAAGATGATCAATTCTGATGGACATGGCTCTCTGCAACAAAGAATTGTCTCAAACCAGTTCCAATTGTTCAGTGAAGAAAGCCATATACACCCAGAGAGAGGCCTGTGAAATGTGGACCACAACATAACATTTTCAAGCTCTCCATTGATGTTTGCTTGCATTGTATTTCCTTTCTCTGGTATGTCTTTTGTGTAGATACGATTTTTCTTGCACAACAATTTTAAGTTTGGAAATATGTATGCATATATTCGATTTGTCAACTATTTTATCATAATTAACATGTAGTGGACATCCTGCCATCTAGGGGAGGGGTGGGGAGTTGGGGGGAAAAATCTGTAACAGAAAGCTATGTAAGGGTTAATGTTGAAGAATTATCCGTACATATGTTATACAAATAAAATTAAATTTAAAAAAAAATTTTTTTAAATAAAAAATAAAAATAACCCTCCCTGGAGGCCATCGTCAGCCCCCTTGACCTGTGTCTTGGCACTGGACATCTCCCTCCTGTCCCAGCCAGTTCCAATGATGTGATGAAGAAAACCATCTGCAGCCAGAGAGAGGACAGTGGGAACTGGGTGTGGACCATAACATAGCATTCTCTCTCTTTTTGTTGTCGTTTGCTTGCATTTTGTTTTCTTTCTGAATTTTTTTTTTGATCTGATTTTTCTTGTGCAGCATGATAATGTGAAAACATGTAGAGAGGAACTACACATGTTTAACATATATTGGGATCACTTGCTGACTGGGGAAGGAGAGGGAAGAGAAGGGAAAAACTAGGTCACGGGGTGAATATCAAAATATAGGTTATATATTTTGTATGTATTTTGAAAATAAAAAGCTATAATAAAAACAAACAATAAATCAAATTTACATATAAATTAATAATTTATTTAGATATTGAAGAATGAATACAATTAAATAAGTAAATAAAATAAATCATAAATTAAAATTAAAAAAAAAAAAGATATCACCCTCCAGGAGTCATGGGTCTGCTGAAAAGGAAGGACACAAGAGCCAAATACTCCCTCCCGTGAGCAGCTTTTCCCGCCCCCTTAATTCCCATCCCTTCTCTGTAACTGGTTCCTATTTACCCTTTCCATGGCGTGCTTTTTGTGCAGTTATTCCCGCCATCGCCACCACGGCGTCCTTTACCTCCTTGGGCATCCCCAGCACTCGCCAGGAGATAATGCTGCTTGACCAAAGACCTCCCAGCCACATGAAGGAAGCCCCACTCCGTGGGGGCCTCAAGGCTTCGTCGTCCCCTCCTGAGCGCGAGGGAACCTAAAGGTTCGGCCCCGAAGCCCGACGGGTCCGCACAGGAAGGCGGCCGCGGCTTCTGAGTTCCGTTTCCGGTTCTAGGAGTTGCCGTGAAGTCGGCCCCAGAGCAGCGGGGCAGGCGCTTTTTTAAGTGAGCCTTTTCAGGGCCTAAGTGCGGTAGGCTTTCCTGGACGGGCCGGACCACGTCCCTGGGTCAGAGCAGGCTGGGCTTCCGCATCCTCCCCGTGTTTCAGAAAAGCTACTCTGGGGGTCGGCTTGGTCCAGATTTCTCATTTCCCTCTTCAGTAGGAGGGGATCCCCTCCATGCAGACGCAAACAGCGCCCCCTGCTGGTTTCTCTTAGGGTAACAAAGGGAAGGAGATGTCATAACTACTCTCACCACGTCTTGCTTAAAGCTGAACCAGGAGGACGGTAGGGAAAGAGTGAGCCTCAGGAGGACCCGGAGCCCTGAGAAGGCCCAGGAGCACAAGGATTTGCAGGTTTATTACCAGCCTACACCTCTCTGGGCCAATTTGTGAGGAAAACTGGGAGCCATGGCAGCCAGTAGCACAGTGGGCTGACTTCCCCACGGGCAGCCATTCTGGATACAGCCTTTTTTTTTTTTTTTTTTTTGCTGAGGCAATTGGGGTTAAGTGACTCACGCAGGGTCACACAGTTAGGAAGTGTCTGAGACCAGATTTGAACTCAGGTCCTTCTGACTCCAGGGCTGGTGCTCTATCCACTGCGCCACCTAGCGGCCATTTCTTTCTCTCAAGGAAGGCTACACCTTTTGGTTGAGGATTTTACCAAGTAACTTCCCAAACTCCTGCGTCTGATTTTGTTCTTGCTCCACCAATCAACAAATACGCGTGTTACTCACCAACGTCCAAGGCTTTTTCAAGTCAAAGCAGCCACAAGTATTTAGATCATGGAATCGTTTTTAAAACTAGGAGGAAACGACTCAGCTACTCCCAGCACTCTTCAGTGAGAATAGCGAGGCCCATGGTGGGAAGAGTCTCTCCAAGGACAGTGAACGAGCGAGTGGTAGTGCTGGGACGGGGCCTGCCAGGGCATTTTCTGGGAATTCGCACCCTTTTGTCCCATTCTCCACTCACAAGGGGACCATCTGGCCTTCCATAGGAACACAGGGCCAGAGTGCTTTGGAGAAAGACCTACTGATTTTTCTTTTTTTTCCTCCATCTTTCCTCCACTCTATGGAACACCCTTCACCACTACTCCTTTACAATTTCAAACTCATCACTTTCCTTTCTCAAGCCTTTTAAAAACCACCATTATGAGTGGGCACTTCCACGATCAATTAAGATTATAAATGTTTCTATCTTTGCTGGCAGGTTCAATTTTTTTTTTTTTTTTTTTTGCTGAGGCAATTGGGGTTAAGTGACCTGCCCAGGGTCAAACAGCTAGGAAGTGTTAAGTGTATTAGGTCCTCCTGACTTCAGGGCTGGGCACTTTCAAATTTTTTAAATAAATTTTTAAAAATTAAAAACAAAACATTCCCTGGAGGCCATTTTACTCTTGAGCCGACTCTCTGAAGGGAGTTTGGTTCATCCTTGGCCAGTGTTGTTGGGTCTGCCTTCTTTCCCAACTTTGTAGGAATCTCCAGAGCCTGTGAGCCCCTGGCATGGCCAATAACAACTGGCACCTATGCCAGGCTTCAAAGACAGCAGTCTGGTATCTCCTTATTCTTACCACCATTTTACGAAGTAGTTTTTATCCCAAATATACCAGGCTCAGTTCCTTGCCCATCGTCACCCAGGGAAGTACCATAAGGTAGGGTTCAAACCCAAGGTTCTTCCTGACTCCCAGCTCCCTCCACATCCCTAAGAGCCCAAGGGGCCCTTTAGAACAAGGCAACAGGCTATTTTGGTCATGGTGGTTCTTCCCATAAAGGGCAATAACATGGCATTGTCACACATATGCATGGAGGATGTGAAAGAATTATCCCAGTCACAAAGAACATTCTACAAGGTGCCAGGGCTAGAGTAATTAAATGTCTCTTTATTCATAAAGAAATTTTGTGATATGTGAACAGACCAGAAAATCTTAATTGAAATACAACTCCACATAAACACAGTACACACTGTTCAGCTAACCCAGCCTTGGTGGACAGGGGCCCATCCTGTGTGACTAACAGCCGCCCACCATCATTTGCTAAAGTGCCTTGTGTTTCCAGGAGCTTGTTCTCACTCCAAACCTGATGGGCACAGCCGGGCTTCAGTGCTCTGCATAAACGCAATGGGCTATGACACTTTACTAGAATCACCAATGGTGTATTATATAGACCTAGGGTTAGTTAAAGCGTGAATTGTGCTCCTAGAACAATGTTCATTCAAACCCATAGGTGGAAAGCTGTTTCTTCGTGCTAGGGAGAGAGACATGGCTGTGAGGAGGAAGGTTTATGGAAACTCGGACTGAGGAGTTTCTGTGCGGGCCCTCCCCTGTGTAAGGCACTAGGAAATGGTGAGGAGAGCTTCAGCCTTCCGCCCTCTCCTCCCTGTCCGCAGGAAACACTGGCCGGTTCTCCCAACAGGGTCAGCCCCATCCACAGGAGACAGGAGAAGGCTGAAGAATAAAAGGCAGCCAATGCTCACCGAGGATAAGCAAAGCTGTCCCTGAAGCCCAGCGTGACAACAGTCCATGAGGGGTAGCTCTGGTGCTCAATGGAGAAAAGGCCGGAAAGGCTCAGGCCTCTTGGAAAGCTACTCAGAGGAAGCAAAGCGTCCACGAAAGGAGTCTAGTGATTTTTTAGCACCTTTAGCCCAAAGTGGTGTTGGCCGGGGTTCTGAAGATACAGAACAGAGTCATTATTTGCTGAGTTCTATAACAGGATGGACAGCAGATTTCAAAGCTAATTTTATCCTATTTTGTGGGGGGGCTAGACAATGGGCGACGGGCACCTTTGTTCATTCTAAAGCCACTTGACAGAAAAGAGGCTAGATGATGCTTTCCTGCCTAGGGACCAAAATTGGAGCTGTTTAAACTGCAGAAGCCCTTTCTATTAACAATCCACTAGCTATCCCCAACAGAGCTTGTCCTTTGGCTCTCTTAAGAGCTTCTCTGTGGAAGCAGCTGCCGAGAGATCAAAACTAGACCCGTGCCTTAGTACTGAGAAAACTTACCTCGTTCTACTTGGCTGGAGAGCCACACTCTCCATGCCATGGGAGCAGTGGAGATTTATCAAGAGATTACTGTTAATGGATTCACTTTGAACAGTTTTACCACTTAAGGGAACTGTCCAAGTCCTTAAGTTTGATGATCAAGGGCTACAGCCACCCTCCCAAACAGCATAACCAATAAACTTAGAGAGTTAATGTTCAGAAAGCTCCAGTTATATCTTTATCCGAAATAAGTGGGGTTAATGTGACCACAAGTCAGGTGTATCTTTCTTTTTGAAACAAGATGTAACAATAAGTAAAGCAACAGCATCTAGGTACACAACATGAGAATTACCTTAAGGTGGTACCTTAAAGTGCTTGTTTCTATTTTTCAGGGGGGGGGGGAAGATGGCCTGTGCCAATTTCATAATTATGTCTTTAAATCAGAGAACAAAATGGCATTTGTTTTTTCAGCCTAATACTAGTTCCAATAAAAGCTCATCTACCAAGACAAGGATACCTAACCAGCACTGAAACTGTAGTAATAACTGCACAGCTCTCTAGGTTCAAGGTAGTCTTGTTTCCGAGTAATATACCTGAGAAATTATGCATTCAACAAAAACATGATGCTAAAGCATAAACAAATTATTTCTGTCCCCTTCCCAGAATTAATAGATGTGATGGTCCTTATTAGCCAAGCCAAATTTCTTATGATTTTGTCATAATTGGGAATAAGGGAATAACAAAAGTCCCTGGAATCTCTGTGTTAAGGAGAAAAAAAGAGGAGAAACTGTTTTAAAGTGACAAATGAAAACCATTTCCCCAATTGTGACTACTATAAAACATTTTAAAATATTAAGGTATGGGGTGCTAGAAGCCTACAACTAGAGAATTAGGCTGCAATCCCATTTTTGTTTAGATAAGTATAACCTTTTGGAGGATATTTGGCCACTGTCTTCTGCCCAGAAAAAGGTTTTAATTGTACAAGTGTAAACTTTCATTCAATCTGGTATAATCATAATGCTGTTTTCTTTAATAAAGACTCAGTAGTGCCAAATTTTAGAAAGCTGGAATACTTTGAGAATACTGAATCTTGAAAGTTCTCTTTATAATACATAGAGAGTGAAAATGTGAAATACTTGCGGCCACATATAATTATTGAGTGGGGCACAGACACCCTCTTTTGGATATTCTTTCTGATTCCAATGGACTTTATACCCCCACTGCAGTTTGTGTAAGTCGCTTCTAAAGTAGAAAGCCCAATTAGCCTGCAGACCTTAGTCTGTGTCAAAAAGACAGCTTATGAGTTCTTCTCTCTTCATCTACCAGAAAAGTTAAAACCAATACAATCAAAGTAGTTTAGTGATAACATAAGTATGGGCCATACATACTATTTGCTGATCAATTCTGGGGCATTTTTTCCTAGGTGTTCATTTTCACCACAATACTACTCTATGTGTCTCTCTAAAAAACATCAAGATGTTAAAAACTACTTATACTGCAGGGATTTAATTTTGTCATCATATTGCACTTGTAGCCAAAAATCTGGGATACTGATAGCAGCTGAATCATCCAGAAAAGATGAAACAATTTGTTTTCCTTAAACTCTTTCCATCTTCCATCAAGAGAATGATTTACTGAAGCAAATAATATTCAACTCTATGATTGTGATTAGTCATTAAAATAACATTAGTGATTAAAATAAAAAAAATTAGTCATTAAAATTAACTGTTAATCACATTAAGGTATTGTTTTTTTTTTTCAAAACTTTCTGTACTACTAAGTAATCCTGTTCCTTGACCTCAGTGCCTCTTAGCACAGTGGGAGGAATCTGCCAAGTAAACCTAATATCTTCTGGCTCAAGTTCAAATTCCAAAAGCCAAATAATTTTCACCACAACAAGAAAGCAGATCCAAATGCACAGACTAGAATGAAAGGAAAATACTCATTAGCTATTTTCTAGGAAGGCTCACAGGAGACGTGCAACAGTGAGTGTTCACGTAAGACCAAAACGTTTTCTGTACCTAAACCAAAATGAAAGAGAATAAACAAACATAGGTGTATTTGCAAGAAGGAAAACTTAAAAAAAAAAAAAAAAAAAGACATGATCACGCAAAATAAAGAATAACCTCCGAAAGCATTTGGTGAATTGAATTTGTTGTTGCTTAGAGAATGGCCTGTCAACCCAAGAAATATACTGAAATCCTCCTCCACAGGAAACACAAGAATCTCTCAAATGCCCTAAGACAAGGGTCATCTTGACTGGATGGCTGGGATGAGATAATGCTGGGTGGTAACACATCCACCAGGAAAGGGAAAAACATGAGGACATTATAAGTTCTCTTTGCTTTGACCATCTCTAAGCCTTTGGGATATAGATCTCCTTTTAACTGCATAATTTACATAAGGCCTTTCTAATCCAAAGGAGCTAACTTGTTCTGAAATGGATGGATCAAATTGGCTACTCCTTGCCTAGAAACTGCTCTAAGGGAAGCCTGAATCCAAAATGAACAAAAATTTCAGATCTCACTTCTATAAGAAGCCTTTTCCCTGTATGAGCAAAGGGAAAACCTCAAATTATTGAATAATGTTGTCTTGGTCCTCAGAAGCCCTGGGCCACTTTTCAGATGAGGTGGCAACTAACTGCAATCTGAACCTCCCTTCCAAATGAAAAGAAGTAGATTGGTTTTAGAGACTGACAAAAAACAAAAACAAAAACAAACCAAGAGTAAGAGGCAAAAATATGGAGGAGAAAGAGGAGGGTGTCCTGGGTAGCCCACACTTGTTTTTTTTTCCCCTTCAGGGAAGGAGATACTTATTCCTGCCCAGGGATCTGAGAAAGAACAGTAACAACAACAATAACAAAAAAACAAGAAAGCCAAATACTCTCTGTATCAGATAAATTTCTAGCTGAATGCTTTTGGGATGACTACAGTTGCCTCTTTTCCATTTCACTTTCTAAGCAGTGATGTGATGCTGTAATGCAAGCGATAAGGAAGGGGTGGGAGATACCTGTGCTCGCAAAGCCTGGAAAGTTCAAATTTCTATTTACAAAGGAAGAACTCAGATTAGGGCAAAACCCCATACCCATACCCAGTGGGTCTCATCTTCAAGACCCAACAAAACACACTGTGTGGTCCACAGAATATCCCTCCAGAAAATTTCCGTTTCTCATGTTTGCTCCCCCATTTTCCTCCCAACTCCAAAACTCTGCTCTTTTCTAATCGTTCTATCTGCTGCTTTGCTCTTGGGTTGGGAAACACTATTCTTCTTCTGAATCCTTCTCCCCAAGTCTTGTCTTGGCCAAGAGCCCTACCAGAATGCTAAACTCTGCAGAAATCTCAAGACTTAGACTCAAAACAAAAGACTCAAGAGGTAAAGAGAGTAGAAACAGAAGAATCATCAAGGAGAGCGCAGCCCCCCGAACAAGGCTGAGAGAAAAGCGGGCTTCCTTGGGAGGCTGCAGCAAGTCGTTCCCATCCTTTCAGGTCTGTTAGCCACTTTCTTCCTCTTGACCAAACCAGCAAACGTGCTCAAGTCCAAAAGTTACCAAGGAAGGGATGAGCCAGACGAAACAGTGGGCAACAAACCAGAAGTGAGGGAAAGGAAGCAAGTTAAGCCCAATTCTCAAACATTCTGAGATTCTGGAGATGGGAGTTGGGGCAGGACAGGCTTGCTCATGGGGGCGGCAGATCACCTTAGTTCATGAATTTCTGCATGAGCTCTTTGTTCCTTAATTTTAGCAGCTTTAACTAGTAAAAAAAAAAGAAAGAAAGAAAGAAAAGAAAAAGAAAAAGAAAAAGAAAAAGAAAAAGAAAAAGAAAAAGAAAAAGAAAAAGAAAAAGAAAGAAATCAAGGGGCTAGATCCCAGGGCAATCTGCAGAGTCTAAAGAGTTTTACTGCCAGGTCCAAGAAATATTCTTCTCTGAACAATGGCAACATCACTGTTTTCCTTAGAATGTTTGCCTCAAGAGAACAAAACAAACCAAAACCCCAAATTAATTTTTTATCCTAGTGGGCAAGGATGAGCAGAAATGAGAAAAACTGCATGAGTAATAGAGTCATTTCCTAGAGGGAGAAAAGGCTGGGAAGCCAGGCTCTCAAGGTCCACATCAACTGAGCCACTGGGGAGAAGGCCTCCCTCTTAAATGTATGGCTGTTACTCAGCATGGCTGGCAAGGTATCTACTGGACTTGTGCATGGATCCCTGCAGCTGACGTTCCCTCAGTAGAGCAGAGCTCACATGCTCACTACAGAGAGGCCACACAAGGCCAAACAAGTCCAAAACAAAGTTGGCAGGCCTGCGGAAGAGAAAACCCAGAAGGGGGGGGGGGGGCCGACTTCTGTATCCCTTCCATTTCTCCTGGACAGGGGGTCGGCCCTCCTGGGGCTGTGGCCCTCCGGTGTTCTCCTACAGAAGAGAAGCCTGACAAGAGAGCAGAGCGTTACTGGCGGGGGTTTCCCTGCTGACCAAACCTCTTCTGTTCCTTTAGAGAGCCCCAATACCCGCTGGAGACCACTTCACTCTGATAAAACCCTTGCCAAGTCTCACACCAATGAGGTAGCTGATCGTTCTATTGCTCAGTGTGTCACTGCACCAAACCCCTCTGCACAATGTACATGAGGAAAATGTAAATCAGAGTATCCCCAATGACCTGCTTAAGACAAGCATCGCCTCCAGCCGCCCTCTGGATGTAGCCCTAATGAGTATGCTACGAGCCATGGAAAATGCCCAAGCCAAGAGAGAAAAGTTAACTCTCAAGTAGAGGCCAGCAAAGATCAGCTGTTCTTGATTGTAGGTACACAAAGGGAGCAAAGTACTGAGAATCGGATGCCACCCTTCAAAGGGCAGCTACAATGGTGCAACTATTTCTGCTGAATGGATGGTTCCTCCTGTTCAGCCTGCCAAATGTATCAAATGACATCTGCCAACATGAGACTGGGGTGGGGTGAAGGACTGAAAGAAAGGGGAGGAGGTACTGGGTGGGATATTTAAAGAAGGTGAAAAAAAATTTCAAAGCAAAAATGTTAAAAGTAGGCTAAGTTGCAAACAGTCCCAAGATTCTGAAAATAACCTTCATATTTAAGAAATGGAGAAAGAATAGGAAACAACAAAGGAAGGGGGGAACAGCTGGCAAGATGATCCTAGTGGGAAGTCCTAGTGTGAGGAGGGAGGCAGCAGGCTTTCCTACCAGCATTACTTTCCCTGGAAATCACTCATTTCTATCTCATCCTTTCGTCGTTTGTAAGTAAAGAGGGAGCTGAATGGGTAAAGCTTGGCCTTGGCCTGGAAGCGTTGCCCCGCAATGTCGATTTCATATTCCCCACGGTTAATGAAATCAGGGGTCACCACTAGCTTCTCCCCAGTCTCCAGATTAAAATTGTGCACAAAGCCAAGGCAGACATGGCGCTCCAAAGTGTAGCTGTAGGCGCTGCTAGTGGTCAGGCCCACATACTGCCCGTTGCGATAGATAGGCTCTCCCCACCAGGGCCAGAGGTCCAGGTCCGTGTCATGATCTTCAAGGATGAACATGGTAAAGCGCTTGTAGACTCCATTCTGCCTTTGCTGCAGCAGGGCCTCTCGACCAATAAAATCCATTCCCTGGAAAAGAAAAACCAAGAACTTATGGGTATAGACCCCCATCATTTGGTCCTGAGAATCAGGCCTAAGGGAAGAGTCTCTGACCTCAATGCCTTACTATGCCACATTCTACCCATTTTTGGTGGTGTTTTTATACTTAGAAAAGAGGGAAGATACTCTATCCTCATGTGAGCCACCTTGATAATGCTGAGGGCATCCCAAAGAGCATCTCTGTAATAGCAGAGAGAAAATACTTCTTAAAATATTTTAAGGAAAATTCAGTCATAACAAACTAGAATTTAAAAAACAAATAAACAAAAATCCCAACAACACAAAACTAGATCCCAAAACATCTGCTGGGACAATAAGCAGCTAAGTGTGAAACAACTGTCAGCAGGATGATGCAAATCCCATAATCATCACGGCATTCAGAAAAGTAGTTGATCTAAAAGGTTTCACAACTACAGTATTAGGAGACTTTTCTAGACTCTCTGTATTTTCAGATAACAATTTTTTATGCTGTGGATAAAATTTTTCAGTTCAAGGACATCCAGTTCATAATTATCTGCCTATTGCTACAAATCTGGAATTTCTGAACATGCTCTTCATTGAGCACTTTCCTTCCTCATCTGATCAGGTACCTGAATCTGGTCACATACAGTACCTTATCCAATTTCACTCGAAACTCTCGTCCACACTCCAGGGGTGTTGTAAAAGTGTTCAAGTCCTGACCCCAAAAGGCAAAAAATTTCTCAATGCGAAGACTTCGAAGAGCATAATATCCAGCATTTCGGATTCCATATTTTTGCCCAACACTCATCAGCTCATTGTATACATGCAGGGCATACTATTAGGAGGAAGAAATGGAGTTTATTGTCACATTTTAGGGAATTGAGACTGATAAGTAAATGAGATCAGGATATATGGCTGGTAAATCAAACACACAACTAATAGCTCAAAGTACCTTCCAGGCCAAACCAATGGATAAAGTCCAAACTAGATGGCATCAGTTACTCCCATTCCCAGGATACCCTATCCTGTTAATAAGCTCCTATCTGCCTCAAATGACATTAAAAAATGATTATCCCACCATTTGACAAGCTTAATGGACACAAATAATAATTTTATGATTTTCATTTGGAAACATTAAAAAAGCTTTAAACAAAACACGTTGTATCTCTAAGAGAAAACCAAGACACTAGCTTACTGTTCTCCCAAACTAGACAGTAAGAGGGAAAGGATAATTTTTTTATTCCTTTTGCCCCCTCCAAACTACCAAATAGTGTTGTGCAAAGGGATACTTGTTAAACAAATACACTTAGAGATTAAAGGCAGACTGTCTGTGACTATTACTTACAAAAGGATCCACTCTATCTTCACAACTTTGTTTTATTCTGATTTACTCTAGCTCCCATTTCTCAAAACGCTCCTCAGTCTTTTTCTCCCTCCCCTTTTTACCCCTGCACACACGCACGCGCACGTACATACGTAATTACACACACACACACTCTTTACTTCTTTTGATAAAATGAGCAATTCAAAAAGTTATCAAACTGTGCATGCCCTTTGACCCAGCAGTGTTTTTACTGAGCTTATATCCCAAAGAGATTTTAAAGAAGAGAAAGGGACCCACATGTGCAAAAATGTTCATGGCAGCCCTTTTTGTAGTGGCTAGAAATTGGAAACTGAAGGGATGCCCATCAATTGGAGAGTGGCTGAATAAATTATGGTATATGAATGTTATGGAATATTATTGCTCTGTAAGAAACGACCAGCAGGACGATTTCAGAGACACCTGGAGAGACTTGCATGAACTGATGCTGAGTGAAATGAGCAGAACCAGGAGATCATTACACACAGCAACAAGACTATATGATGATCAAATTCTGATGGACATGGCTCTCATCAACAATGAAATGTTTCAAACCAGTTCCAGCTGTTCAGTGATGAGGAGAACCATATGCACACAGTGAGTGTGGACCACAGCATAACATTTTCATGCTTTCTGTTGATGTTTGCTTGCATTTTGTTTTCCTTCTCAGGTTTTTCTTGTAGATCCGATTTTTCTTGTACAGCAAGATAACTGTATAAATATGTATACATTTATTCGATTTATCATATATTTTAACATAATTAACATGTATTAGACTGGGGCGGGGGGGGGAGTGGAAGGGGAAAGGGGGGAAAAATTTGGAACAGAAGGCTTTACAAGGGTCAATGTTGAAAATTACTCATGCATATGTTTTGCAAATAAAAAGTTTTAATAAAAATTTTTTTTTAAAAAAAGATAAAATGAGCAATTGATAAATCGATAATTTGATAAAATGAAACATAGACAATTCTAGGTCTATGTAACAGCTTCTAATCCGGCACAGACACCAACAAACTCTGGATGCATGGAGTAATCAGAAGAAAAACAACGAAGCCAATTTCTATTTTCTAAATTTAAAAGAATACATTCAGTGAACATAAAAATTTTCACTTGAAAAGGTAAATACAATCTTTTTGGTTTTGCCCTGAGGCCCCATTATCATTACTGGTACCTTCAGGAAAAGTCCCAGGCATGCTTCATTTAAGCCCTTCTCTCAGATCTCTTCCTCTTCCTCTTCATTACCAATCACTTTACCCCTTAGCAAGCCCCCTCCCTAAATTTAGGAGCCAAAATCAAAACCTTGGTTTCCTGGGTGAGGTATATTCATCCACTTCTGGCTACTAACATTCCAGACCAAAGAGCTCTCCCAAGCCACTATTTTCCCTCTGGGTGGGATCTCTTCTATTAGAATTTACTACCTTTGGGGGAGAAATTGTGCTTTTTGCATTTGTATCCCTAGCTCAGCAGTGCTGGCTCAGAATAAATGCTCAATAAAATGCTTTTTTCATACATTCATTCACTTAAAGTTGGTCTTAGAAACTGTTAATCAGCAACTAATTTAAATATACGTAGGTGTCTGAACTAAAACCAAATTTAGGATAGTAGATGTCAAATTAAAAAAATTAATATGATTGCAAAAGAAGCTGAACAGAAGTAGCATCACTAACCCAGCTTAGGCTGTTGGCATACAATGAACTCATACTGAATATGGAAGAAAAGCATACAAATAAGTAGCTAACCTCATTTGTAAAAAACTTACCTTAAATTCTACACTTAGAAAGCTCTCATAACTGTCTTACCTCTATCGGGATATACAGCATGAATCCAGGCTCTCCTGTGTGCGTCATACTCATCACTCTGATGCCGTTTGCATAACCCACACTCATCTCCTGGAGGAACAAAGGCACAAGAGGAAGTGAACAACTGATTATTTCAGTAAGCATTTAGGTCCCCTACCAAGCAAAGGCCATTCATTAACTCTTTGGTCTAACCTCAGAGCTAGACACTCCAATGAAAAGGACACTCCCTCATTTTGACACCCTCTTTCTAATCTACTGGAACCAGAAGGAAACAAGTATCTTTCAAGTTTCTTGCTCACCAGAAACATCCCCAGATCAATTTAATTCAACAGTATTTGTCAAGTGCTACACTATCCTGTGAGTCACAGGTCCTTGAAGTACTGAATGAATCATCTTTTTTTCTATTCATTGTCTTTGGTTTAAAGACAGAAAGGACAGCCGCTGGCCTCAAGCCTCCTATGCTCTATTGGAGGGAGTAGGAGGAAAAGAAGTAAATATCAAATAATTTTAAAATGGAAACTTCATACACACCCACATATACATGGGGAAGATCAGGGAAGGTTTCGAGTACAGATAGAAGCTAAGTGAAGCTTTGTGAGAAGAGGCAAAAAAGAAGGGAGGACAGAGGGAGCCCAGAAAAAGACAGCAGACCAGCAGAAAAGGATGCTCCCAAAGTCAGCCTGCCAAGTTGGGGAGATCTAGTTTATCAAACGAGGGCTTATTTTGCATCATTGGGGCACGTAGACCCTCTGAAGTTTTGTGAATGACACGGTTAGACTGGGGCCTGAGCTACTGTATCAGACCAACAGAAAGCAGGGGAAGCATGACCTGGGCAGGAGCTTCGAAAGTACAGAAAACAGGGCGGACTTACAGGGAGAGGGAACTGATAAAGCTTGGCAAAAGAGACCATATTGCCACTGAAGGAAATGGAGTAGTCAAAGGTGACTCTAAGGTTATAAATCCAGATGTCTGGGAGAAAGGGGTTGCCTCAAAAGATATAAGGCTCTTACTAGCTGTTAGAGAAGAGACGAGTCTTTTGGGGAAATATAATGAATTGTTCCAATATGTTAAAATTGAGATGTCTATGGAATCTTTTCAGGTAGATGTCTATCAGAGCCTTGATAATGTGGAGAAAGATTAGGCCTGATATATATAAGACTTGGGAGAATCTTGTCTACTCTAGAGAGTTGGCAAATTACTTCCTAAAAGGATGGGAAGCATTTAGCACTTAGGATTCAGATGTGTTATGAAATATTAAGAAATAATACTTTGACAGAAGTGCAATCTATAGGCCTTGATCTCACCCAAAAGAAAAAAAATCTATTTAGTCATCCTTAAATAGAAGAATCAATTGACTTCAGTCAGGGATGTCAATCAGCTTTATTCACCCTTAGACAAAATTAAAAGGTATAATTAAGAAGGGAGTTACTGGCTTTGGGCAGATATTATATCAATGAGGTGCAGACATTATTCTTTTTCTGTTTAAGCATATCAAAAGCCCCCAAACTAAATCATGCGCCTTTTTTTTTTTTTTAAACACCCCATTGTGGAAGTCTGTCATTTGTTACAGAATAACTATAAAATACAAGGGGACACAGTTGGGACTAGAGAAAATTCTAATCAACTCTCTCATTTATCTAAGAGAACTCTCTATATTTTGATTTTTCTCTAAGCAGAAATGATATCTGACATGCAGATGTTTTCTTCTATCACCAATCTAACATCACTAATCCATCATCTAGTATCTATCTGAAGCTCTCTATGGAAGGCTTGTCCACTATTTCTGAAAACAACGTTCCCTTTGTGGATAGCTCTAATTTTTCCTTGAACTGACAAAAATTTAGCTAGTAATTTCTACTTACTGCTCATTCTGCCTTTCAGGGCCAGATAGGAAAAGTTTGCTCCCTTCTCCACCTTTGAGGACTTGAGGGTACCTACAGTCTCTTCTCCTTCCCCCCAATCAAGTTTTTTCTATACTAAACATTTTTAGTTTATTCAACCAGTCCTCTAATGATCTAGTCTAAATCCAGTCTCCCCACCAGCCTCTTTGTCCTCTGAATGGCCCTTTCAGGTCTACCCATGGCCCTTCTGAGGGTCCTTTCCAGGTATTCTAACAGAGCATCCAGTTATTCTGACCAGAGCAGAGGGCGGAGGGACTCCCCTCTCCCTCATTCCAGACACTCTGCTTCGAGAGGTAGCCAACAATCTCATTTGCATTTCTGGCTGCCCAGATGCATTCCTAATGGCACCATTTTGTTTATAACCTGTTGACTTTCTGACTGACACCAATGGTCACTGAGAACATCTTATCAAGGTATACCTCTTCCTTTAGTTAGAAGGAGAGGGCAGTAAACAAGAACTAGATTCACTTCATTAAAAACCACAGGAGCCAAAGATGACTCCCCTCTCATCCAAGTTTTTTACAAGACAGGATGGCTTTGCCAACAGATCTCCTACCCTAGGTTGCACAAAGCGGGTACTGTAGAGAGCCAGATTAGCTTGCTACCATAGCTTTAGAGACCTGGCTCCTCGCTTCTTAACAGTGTTTACAGAAACTAGGAACCCTAACAACTCTGCCAACTATTTCATCAGATGGCAGTTAAGTTATTGCTCATATTAAGGTGGTAAACCCCAGAAGACTGAAAGCAAACAGTTCCCTGAAGAAAAGGAACATGTATGTTTTCTATATCTACAAAAAACTTTAGCTGGTCCCTTTTTCCAATAAAACAGTTATGAAGTAGTCTATTTATTACTAACAGTAAACAATTTTCAATTGCATTTTCCTGAAAGCTGAGACAAAGGACACTGGTGGAAAATTCAGAAGTGATTTTTAACTCTGATTTGAAGATTATACAATCCTCCTCAGAAATGGACTTTCAAATTATTTTACAACTACCTATTTCACAGATCTGGCAATTTTGCAATTTTTTAGAGTACTTTCAATATGTCTACTGCCAAAAAAAGCAGAATATATATTTACTGAAAGGATACAAAGTCAATGACTGAAAGAGTCATGCTATCTCAGCAGGTGATGAAACATCATTTGTTATAGCTGCAAAGGGAAAAACACTATAGATACTGGCTGAGTTTTTATACAAGAATGGGAGGATTCATCTGCCAATACTTTGATAGCTGACTTGGGAAAACATGACAGCAATCACAGCCCCACATAACTGAGACAGAAAGGCTTGATGAAGCACTCATATCAGGCCAAGGCAGAACAGGCAGGAGAGAATTCCCTGACTGAATTTAACCAAGCTTCAAGATAAAAAAGATAAAACTCTGAAGAGAAGGGCATGTTTCTGAAGAAATAACTTGGTAATGAATCAACAGGACAATTTTGTTATGAATAATTTGCAAAAAGACAAAGCTACAGTGGCTTAATCTGAAAAGATTGTTAAGAGACTACTACCAACAAGATTTTGACTAAAATTCAGAAAAAGTAAGAGGGGCAGGAAAGACCAAAAACCAAAACCAAACAGAACCCATTTGTTTTCCTGTTGAGTAGGTGAAAATCCCCATCACCCAATATAAGCATTTCTTTTTTGACCACAAAATTCAGTCCTCCATTCCTAGTTAAACTATCCAATGATCAGATCTGTGCCTAAAGTCCCAGCTCACACTAACTCTGTAATCATGGGACATCCAAACATGCAGGGCCAGAGCCCACCCAGTGCTCTGTTAGTCTTGCTATTTCCTACATGGGTGGACATTGATAAAGACTCGCTCTGCAGAAGTCACTGGGTTATTGGAAGAGAGCTGTTCCAAGCTCATAACTATATCCTCTTGAGGGTACTTTTGAGGGGAAAATAAATTAAAACTACTGCTATGAACTAGCTAATACCATACTGACATCCAGATATTTGAGTCTATTTTTAAAAAAAAATTCCACTGACGATTAAATAAAGACAATCTGAAGGTGAGGGGGAGAAAGCTACTCATTATATTCCTTGTTTGCTCAGTCAAAACCATCTCTGTTATAATCCTGCATGAGAAATACAGACCCAAAACTCACAATACTTTGATACATAAATACAAAAGTACCCACCTTGCAAAAGAGGGATGGAAAATGGTCTGGAGACATAGGGGCATAAGATAATTCAGAAAGAACATCCATAGCACGGGGGCCAATCAGATTGAGAGCTAAATAGAAAAGAGATGTTTAGCTTTTTGAAAAGAATGACAAAAGTTTATTCTAGATTCATTTTACCTGGCACACACAATAACGAGATTGTTTTACTAACACTTTGAAACTATCACATAACTCTTATCAGGATTAAAGAATTATAGAAAGCTATCTCATTTATCACCATGCTTCAGGAAAAAATTTCCACATAGACATGGAAAAGCATGACTAAACGTTCTACCACAGCAATTACCAATGGGGTATATGTTAATATTATTAATAAGTTTCCTAGAGTCAATTTGAGTGAGAGCGAATGGTGGTCAATACTAGTAGAATGCAGGCTTTTTCAGTTCTCTGATAACACTTAAGATCTAATGTGTGCCCAGCACAGGGTATACAAAATACAGAGAATGGAACAATCTCTACTCTTAAGGGACTTACATTCTACATGATGACATCATGTGGGTACCTGATAATATTAATACTTCCCAAAGCAACCATTATGCTTCAGCACATATAGCTAACTGGCCATATTAGACAATTCTTGTTTATCAAATTTAAAAATGTAAATGTAAAAACTTTATTACTTCTGACTATTATCTAGACACAAAACACTTTGATTTGCATTTCTTAAGGCCCTAAATCCCATGCCCAGACTAAAGCTTTGAGATCAATTCAGGAGCAACCCCAAGTTTTGCTACCACATGGAAGAGGAAGTACCTTCCTTACAACAGAATGATTATCCTGAGAACTTCAGTAATGACACTACACAAAAGAAAGAAAAAGTTCAAGAGGTCTGGGTCTTGAGATGATTCCGCTTCTTCCAACTCTGTGGACATCCCCCATTTCCCAGCCAATCTTCTTGCAACACCATTCCCCCCTCTCTCCCAAGACTCTTCATAAGCTTCCAGATAACTCTTCAATGACTACTCTTAAGTGAAAAGTTGGGTGTGCCTGGTGATGTACCAGGCAGACAGGCGGGTTGTGAAGAGAATCTAAAAATATCCAGGGCAAGCTGAACTACTGAATTATCTCAAGACTTCATTTACAGACCACAGCAGAAGAATAGGAAAGGCCAGCTCATTAGGCAGATTTTGATCTTCTGCAATGATTCAGAGACAGCTGGTAGCCCACAACATTAGACTTGGAGTATGGAAGACCCGAGTTCGGATCCGGTCTCAGACACTTACCAGCTGTGTGACCCCGGTCAAGTCACTTGACTTCTGTCTGCCCCAGTTTCTTCATCTGTAAAATGGGGATATTAACAGAACCTCCCTCCCCAGGGCTGTCAGAAGATCCACTGAGACGATACTTATAACATGCCTTTTGGATCCCAACAGGTTCTACACATGCTAGTTATTATTGTTGTTGTTATAGACAGAACCTGTACACAGAAGCTCAGGAGAGTGACTGAAGTAGTCCTGCTGAACCAGGAAGTTAGCTTCTCTTGCTTCCGACAGCACAGAAGCATGAGTCACCCCTGGATCTCCCGACATCCCCTCCATCCCCGAGCCCACCTTACCAGTATACTTCCAAGTTACATCCTCTAAAAGCAGGTTGCTGTCCTCAGGCATATGTTTCTTGAGCCAGGCCCAGCAGTGGACCTGCTGATCAGTAGGAGAAATCATGAAGAAACTAGAAAGCAAAGTAAAAAAAAAAAAAAAAAAAAAAAATCAAAACAAGATGGCAAAGAGTGTATAATGAAATTAGCAAGGAATCTTGCCCCTCTCTATTCCCCGAGCCAGCGGAGAACAAGACTAGCCTACGTCCACTACCTTCTCTAAGTACCCTGAGAGTAACGAGTCAGAAGCACCTTGGGACTGAATGCCACCCAAGGAGACCCACAGAGAAGATGGGCTTGTGGGCAGGAGACACAAATCACATGGGTCTGACTGCCATTCCACCAAATAGGCAGCCTTCCCAAATTAAAAACTGCCAATAATGCACCTCTGTGATTTCTTCTGACTCAGTTTCCAGAGAACAAACTGCTCAAAAACTGACAAAGAAGCTTTTAGCCACACCCCCATCCCACTACGAGAGGGGTCCCGGGGGGGGCAGGGAGACCCCACTGTTCACCTGCTCTTGCTAAGCCGTGCTATGCTGCAGTCATTTTCATAGCCACCCCCCTCGTTGAGCATGCCCGTATGCACGATGTGGCCCACGGGCACATCCAGGTCATTGGAGAAAAGGTACTGCAGCAGCTCAAAATCTTCTTCTCCAGCGGTCTGTGAGGTTGCAAGAGGAAACAGCAATTAGCACAACAGCATCAGGCCAGTGAGCACCCCGAAGAGGAAGCATGTGGGCAGAAAACATGCAGAAGCGCCATCCCCAGGGGTGGCAGCACCAAGCTACAACCCCTCCTCCCTCCACAACGGCCTGGTCCAACCTCTGGACTTAGCCCAGAGCTCCCTCTGCCTCAGGTCTACAAGCCACGTGCAGGTCTCATCACACCCCCATCCCTCCATCACTTCCCCACAGTCCTGTTGGTCGCTCAGAGCCCGCAGCCACAGGACCGGATAGGTACGGCCTTACTGGCCCCACACGCTCTGAGATCCAGCTCCTCGGGCCTTCTCCTCCTCCTCCTGGCACCTACTGGCCTCCTCATCTCTGCCCCGACTTCCCCATCCTTTAAAAGTGTCTGCTCCAAACGCTCCCCCAGAAGGCAATTCCTCTCAGTCTTCCCTCTCCCACAGCTACTAATGCCTTCCTTGGGAAACTGCCTTTCATCGAGCCCCAACACCCCCCCCCCAATTGTATTTACACAGTGCTGTTTCCCCAGTTAGGCTGGGAACTCCCTGAGCTAGGTTTCTTTGTAATCCTCGGCCTAAGCCCAGAGCCTGGTACAAAGTTTTTAATTAATACTTGTTGAGTTCATATCAGGAAGATAAAATAAAAATTCTGATTGTATCTCTTATAGGCATAGTAAAGAAAAGGTAGCAGTTACTCTGAATATGTAAGTATATTCCTGAAAAAAATCAGTAAGAACACAAAATGGGAAAGAAATTAAGGAAACTTCCAAAAAGCAAAGACTAAAAAATTACATTACATTCACCCTACAGAGACAAAGTACTACAGAGACAAAATGTCAGATAAAGCTATTTTAATAGTCAAGGAAGAGTCTGTAACTTGCCATTTGGGTTCCCAAATACTTACAATTATTTCAAATTTAGTAAAAGAGGACATGTCAATGACTGTTACAGCCTCTTTACAGCATTTGACTTCAGACTCCACAATGTCAAACCAGTCTGGTTTATAGAATGTCTTGCTCTGTTCCAATGCCAATAGATCTAAAAATGAAAAATGATAAAATTTAAAAAGAAAAAGAGGATTTTTACTGGGGATAGTAGGAATACTACATATTCCATTGAGTAAATGAAGAGTATACTACTTCCCTTTTCTGTTAGGTATACAAGAGGCAGCACTGACAAACAGGATACAAAGGAAGATGTTGGTGCAAGTCCTTTCTCTGACACAGACTGCACAAAGCTGGAGAAGACAAGTCACTTATCCTTTCCATCACACCCTAGGCGGTGCTAAGATTAAGTGGCAAATGCTGCTTTGCATTAATGTAGGACCTTTTCTATAGCTCTGAACCAAAATGACACACAAGCTTGAACAAAGCTGCACTTACAGAGTACTTAGTGGTCATAAGGTACTTTTGTATTCTTTTCATTTGTGGAACCATCTTACTGGAGCTTCACAGATATGCTATGAGGAATGAAAGTTATTTTGCCACTTCAGAGCCAGGGAAACAAGTTTATAGAGGTCAGATGATTTGCCCAAGGTGCATCAGGAACTAGAACCAAGGCCCCCTGCCTCCAAAATCCAATGTTTTTTCTTTTCTAAAAAAACCTTGCTATTCAAATGAGGGGCAAAAAGAATACACCAAAAGGCATTAGAGGGGGGAGAAGGCTCATAGTTCTGAAAATCTACTCTTATCAGAAATGGGTTCAATAGGCAACACTACATATACACCATGAAGGGTATAACATCTTCCAAAATCTATGATGAAATAAGGGGGGAAGGATGGACAGACAAGGAAGCAAAGGGAGAGAGAAGACAAGGGAGGGATCCATGGTTAAGTAGAGGTTAAATAATAACAAGGCAAGTTAGAAGCAGAATTAAAGCAAAGAGTCAGCAAGGACAGGAAAAATATTTGTATGTGTGTATATATGTATCTATATGTGTATATATAAATATATCCTTTAATTATAGCCTGGGGAAATGTGGAAGGGATGAAAGGGTAGGGGGAGAATAAAGTAAAACAGGTGTGCAGCAGAGAACAAAATAACAATTTGTAAAGAAATAAAGAAAAGATGGACACTTATGAATATAATTTCTTCTCCTAATATTCTTCCATGATCTGGTAATTTGTTGTTATATATTTTGAATCCTCCCTGATATTCTGCTGGGCACATAGAAATATTATCTTTTGTTTTGTCTTTTTGTTTTGTTTTGTATTCATTTTCTGTTTTTTTTTTTTATTATTCTGTTTTTTAAACAATTTTTTTTAAACTGCCAAAAAAAAAAAAAAAAAAAAACAACCTGCCTCTCTCACTTAACAATGCATTTGTTTTTTTCTCCTTTTTTAAGGCCAAAAACTAAAATGAGATCTCACCTTTGTCAGGTGGGACAAAGTACTTAGGCCTCTCAAAGCCATGTTTCTCCATCCACCTGGCTCCCTGTGCATCCAAGCGGTCATAAAGAGGAGAGGTACGCAACTGCCGACCAGTTAGGAAATCCCATCTTGGTACCTTGAGATCATATAGTAGGGCTGAAATGAGCAGAAAAATAGGTGAAAATAAATACTCACTAAGGTGAGAAGGGCTTTAATCAGTGAGAGACAAGAGGTGATGGGGCAAAGGGGAGGGAGAGAGGTTCTTCTATAACCCTCCTGGGGAATCTTTAGCAAATGCTGGATGGAACATGGAGGACAGGTACTGTGTTATTTTCTCAGAACTCTCAATCTTTCCCAGTGTCTGGGACAAGAGTATATTCTTGAGAATGGCAGCAGTGGGGCCTCTTTATCAGCATAGATTGGGTGAGATGGTACAAAGTTAGAACTCTCACACTGAGTGGCACTCAAAGGCCTTACTGTGCATGTGTGCTGGGCATGGAAACCAATAGCAAATTAAATTACAAGTCACATTCAATAGAACGTTCAATTCTGAACATAAATATTCATAAACTATTTAAGAACAGTTTAGCAAAGTCATGGCATAGATTCCTTCAGAGTGAGCAAAACAACAAAAAAAATTTAACCAAAAGGGAAAGAATGAAAAAAGTGAGAGTGAGGAATGTGTTGAAAACTGTTTTCTATTTCAGTAATATGTAGTAAATAATCAGGATTCTCAGTAATGAAGATTAGGCTTTTAAGAATAATTCTGTGAAACTACTCTCTAGGAAAGAAAAGTCCAAAATTCCAAAGAAAAAAGCAAGAAAGCATTCATTAAGCAATATGTGGTCTCTTTCAGGTAAAACTACAGAAACAGTACTCAGGATCCAGAGAGAACATTTGAAAAGGGACTTGGGGGGGAAAAAGGAGAAGGCCTTTCTGACACTACAATGAATTGTCTGAGGATGAATTGTAATGAAACTTATAATGCTCCAAGTAAAATGATATATCCTCCTATCCAGTAGGATTAGCATATAAACAACCCACAAATGTCTTGAGACATCTACGAGCCATACAAGAATGGCATATAGCAGCCCACAAAGCATATTCTAACCTCCTGGGATACAAACATCATCCTCATACTATGAAAGGCAGAGTACTTCTTTGGATAAGAGCGCAAAGGCTGCTAGGAAGGACTGGCGGACAATGCTGGAGTACGAAGAAAGCTACTCACGCATCACTTCCATGACACGGTGACGGAGAAAGGTGCGGCTGCTCTGCAGAGCTCCAAATCGCTTCAAGTCCAAATCCCATACGTTTTCTGAAGGATAACCGTGAACCATCCATTCAGCAAGATACCTATTTTGATATACAAAACAGGAGAAAGCTCTTGTTTCCAACTTCTAAAACAGTGGTCTCTCACCATCAGTACAACATTTTTGAGGGCACATGCCATAAAGCATAGTTACTTGTAAGTGATCTATATACTACAGTACTACTAATTATGAACATTCCAAAAGTCCAAGAAGCAGCCTGTGTGGATCATAGCATGGTATTTTCACCCTTGTTGTTGTTTGCTGGCTTTGTTTTTTTTTTTTTCCCTTTCTCATTTTCCCCCCTTTTTGATCTGGTTTTTCTTGTGCAGCATGATAAATATGGAAATATGTTTAGAAGAATTGCACAGGTTTAACCTATATGGAATGGGAAGAGAGCAAGACTGAAAGTCAGAAAGACTTATTTCCAAGTCCCACTCAAATTTGTGACTAGAGGGGTACAGGGAGTGGATGCTAGAAAAATCATCCCCTCCCTGCCCCCTGAGTGTTCTAAGACTGTGAGTTGCAAAGAAGATGCCAGCCTGCAGTGGCACAAAAAGTTTAGTCAGAAAGGACTTCTCTATACCAAGGAATCACAGATCTAGTCTCTATCCATATAACAAAACTTACATTAAAAAACAGAACTTAAAGATCATCATATAAAATGAAATATTTGCTCAAGAAAACAAGAAGTTCCTGAAGTTTGCTGAGTGCAGTCGTGACCTGGCCAGGCCTGAACTTTTAAGAAAATCATTTTGGCTCGTGAAGAGAGACTGGAAGCAGGGAGGCCAATCAAGAAACTGTTGCAAAAGCAAAGGCATAAGGACCTAGATTGAGTAGAGACTGGAGAGGCCATAAATGAGAAATAAGACTGGGAAGCCGCTTGGACACATGGGGTATGACACAGTCTGGGTGACTGAAGAGTGGTACCTTTAACAGGCAGAGGAGAGAAAGGACACAAGCACTGTCCCATCTGCTCCTGGCCAGCAGCATAGGGCAGACCTGAGGAGGCCCAGGGAGAGGAGTGTCCCAATAGGCCCCACACAGCAGCTGCCGGGTGCCTGAGGACCAAGCTCGGAGGAAGGGAGGTGAAGAGCCTACCCAGCAAAGGGAATAATGGAGAAAGGGGAAAACAAAAATGTAGATGGGGTGGGATAAGCCAGCAGGGAGAGTGGAATGTGACATCTTCCCACCCTTCAACTGACTGATCATGTACCATCTGGAGTCTCAAGGGTCATCACTGACAATGAAAACACCAAGGTTCATTTCTGACTGCTACAGAGTTCACTTCTCTGGGAAACATCAGGATAAGGCTGCTACTTCCAGCCCTGTTATCTGTCTCAAGGAGAAAGAGCTGGGCACTGTGAGGATGTCACATATCATGGATAACAAAAATAAAAACATACCAGAATTTAACATATGCCCTTTAAAGTAGTAACTTGGAAATGGCATTATCCAAGTGAAACTATCTTTAGAAAAGTCTTCAGACATCTATGAGCCACACAAGAAAACTAGTATTATTAGCTTTTCAAAAATCTATTTTTGACCTTAAATGAAATCCACAATTTGACTACTGTCCTCTCTTAGCAGACTTGGCTCTAAATCACCACTCTTTAATGCAAGTTAATTTTTAGAGAAGAGTTCCTGAAATACTTTTGGCTTTGTCAGATTAGAACAAGTAACTAGTCTCTGAGGTGATTCCTCTGAAAGGGACAACATTCACCTGAATGCATAAGTTCTGCTACTATGTTCACTAAAAAACAAAACCACAAACAGTTCCAACTTTAGTGCCACAAGTGATTCAGGAAGGGATAAACCAGTAAAGCGAAGCCATCAAGGTGAGCTCTACATTGTACCAAAGTTACTTACTTCCCTGCTCCTCCTGCAAATGACGTTCCGGCCGAGTTCATTCCGGCTAGTACAAAGTAACCCTGCACAGTCGGAGACTCCCCCATGACGCACCTCATGTCTGGCGTAAAGGACTCAGGACAGTTCACCAACTTCATAATTTCTAGAGCTTCCAAGGCTGGCATCCTGCGCAGCAGGGAGCTCAGCAGAGGCTCTGAGCAGGAAAAAAAAAAATACAAAAAAAATATAATCCTCACCTGCAAAGAAAGCAAAGACTTTTAATCCCCCATCTTTTCATTCTCCTCTTCTTCCACAGAACCTATTAAAAACAAACAAACAAACAAATAAAAAACCTTTAGCATTTCCAATAAACTTGTGATAGAAAGAGCCATCCGGATCCAGAGAGAGGACTTATGGAAACCAAGTATGCATCACAGCATGGTATGTTCACCTTTGTTGTTGTTTGCTTGTTGTTGGGTTTGTTTTTTTTTTTCTTTTTTAGGTTTTTTCCAATTTTGATCTGATTTTTCTTGTGCAACATGAAATGTGGAAATATGTTTGGAAGAAATGTACATATTTAATCTATATTGGATTGCTTACTGTCTAGGAGAGGGAGGGAGAAAAATTTGGAACACAAGGCTTTGCAAGGGTGAATGATGAAAATGTCTGTTTTCAACCAAAAAACACAGGACAGGATCTGTGAGAATTATTTAAAATCAAATACCTTGGAAGAATGGTCAAAAATGTCAAAAAAAAATTGAAAGATGGGATTACAGAAAGGTTTTTAGAGTCATCAAAAGAATTTCATAAAATGAGAAGCAATGAATTCCTAAGGCATCTATGAGTAGATGTCAATATTTCACTTAATTTCAAAAATAAACAAAGATTAACAATCCACAAACTGCTTTTCAGTGAATTCTTGAATTTTATGCAGAATTTTCTTTTCCTTGAAGAGAACAGGATGAGATGTCACATGAACATATTGTGTGATTCAGCCAACAAAGTCAGCAAAGTCACTCTGAGAGCCATGAGCCCTGCCAAGGTGTCTCATGACTATATTCATAAAGAAACCTGGACCTGCTGGGTGGCTTCTTGTACAGTTCAAAAGCAAAAAAAAAAAAAAAAAAAAAAAAAAAGGAAAAAAAGTAGAACAGTCTAGGTTCTAGTTTAGTTGTTACTAATTAGTTATGTTTTTGGACAACCCATAACTTCCTTAAATCTCCTTTGGTTCACCTGTAAAAGGGGATAATAATTACTGACCTACTTTTAGAGTGGGTGAGGATCCAACTGGATAATGTCTGGGATACACAAATGTGAGACAATTACCATGGCTCTATTCACCTACCAAAATGGTCCCAATCTTCATGGAGATTCTGAATGTCTAGCTGGTTCTTTCCCTCAGTAAAGATGGGCTTAGGATTCTTCTCAAAGCCACCAGACAGGATTCCACCTTGCCAATTCCGAACGTAGATCCTTCCATCTAAGTCCACAATAGCTATAAAAAGAGATGGCAACAAAGCAATGGCGAGAAGAGAATCTCCATTTTAAGTTAAGATAATTTTTCTAAATGGACAAAAAAGAGAAAGAATTATCAAAACAGAGCTTGGGAATCAACAGAGTAAGATTTCATTATGCATTAATGATCTTGCCAAAGTCACCCAAGTCAGAATCCATTAGGGACACAGACATTCTAGCTTTAACAGACTTTTGTAGTTTGTGTGGGGGATAAGGGGTTGGGCACAGGATACAAACTGGTCGGCCACCTCCAAGTCAACTTCATTTCCAAAGCCAGTGGAGAACACTTTTCTTCTTATTCTTAACTCCCTACACTTTTAATTCAATTACCACAGAGCCTTTGTGAATGCTTTATAGTTCAAGGCCATAACTGCCATTATATCAACTGAAATTTAGGCAGAAAGAAGGAGCTATGAAACCTGTTTGGGAGTGACAGTCCTCAAGATGTCAATACCTTCCCCTCTGACACAAGGCTCATACACACAGAGAATCTAAGCTATGCATCTTTCTTCTTTTGTCTGAATTACTTTTACAGATCAGATCACTGTGGAAAAAACCAGAGTTCTTTCCTAACCAGGGTTCTCAGATGGCATAGGAAGACAATTTAGAAGAAGAATTTTCTTATACGAGAACTGTGGTTTAGATGGAATAATGTCTTGACTATCATTTAATAAATACTGACCTTAAAGAATTAAGCTGAAATTGGGTTTACCTACAATATTCCCTAAGAATATTGAAAAACTCCTTGAGGAAAGTTAAGTTCTGTCCTTAGGATAAAGATTTCCCTTTCAGAAGAAAGAATATAAATATAAATGAGTAAGATTTGTTTAAAAAGTACAAGTCCTCACTTGGTGTGCTGCTCTGCAGTGGGGTCTCCAAGGGACGAGTCAGAAGGTAGAAGTGTTCACAGGCATGTAACGGGATACTAACCGGTTCTTCGTTGGACAGACCCAGCTCGTAAGCCCACTACAAATGGACAGATTTATTTTGTGGGTGGGAAGGGGAGAAAAAAATACAAATGAGCAAGTTAAGTCTCTTGAAGGCCTTAATTTCAAGTGACTTTTATGCTCTTGCTACAACGTCAAATATGGGAAGCCAATTTCAACCTGCATTACTCCATATAGGAAATGTCACTGTATTGTTTACATTGAAGAAATGAGTTCAATTTTAGAACAAAGGCAGATAAAGAATTTTCTCAATTCTTAAAGGGTGATTACTCTCTTGGGGACAAAAATAAGTTCTTAATAGCAAAATAAGACATCATCTCACCTACAGATCTCAAAATGACAGTGGTTAAATGAACTTCAAACTGTTATAATGAATTTCCCAGCTCACCTAAAGATTTCTCAACAGTCCAAAAGGAAAGCAATTTCCCCTCAAAACAGCTTCCTTAGTATTCAACAACTGAATTCCATGCCCCTGACATAGTGAAATAAGTCATTATGTCTTAAAGCTTAAAGCACTTAAAGCTGCTTTAAAAGTTTTGTTTTTTTTTTTAAAAGAAGCTCAACGTAACAACCATACCCAGAGGGTGGCTGGCTATATGCTGACATTTCTGATGGTGATGACCTCCCTCAAGTGTGGAAGAAGGTCAAGTCTAGAGGTGCCTCTCATTCAGACAAAATTTAAGTTCCAGGTTTTTTCCTCTGGTCAACACCAGGAAGAATCATTTGGCTTTCTTTCAGTTATTTAATAACATAACCATCGATCAATTAAGTACTTGGGCACTCAAACTCAACAAATATTAAAGGCCAAAGACAGAATCAAGACCCAACACTGTTTCTAACCTGACCAGCACAGTTGACAAAATACTGGCATTCGATGTCTCCTTTATCCGTTTCTACTCCAGTCACACGACCCTTTTTGACCATTACATGAATAACACTTGTTCGGTCATGGATCTGAACACCTGCACCAAAGTAAGGGAAGTGGAGTTAAAATATCACCCTAGGTTTGGAAACTAGAGAGGATACAAACATTTGGAGTCTATCTTTCAATCACTTTCAAATCACATTATTCTTTTAAGGAAGACCTTGAAAAGAGTAGGTCAGATACTCAATAATCTACAAAAATTAATGAAAACCTTACTCTTGGCCTTTAATTTTCAGAAACAGTATCAAGTGGCAATCTACTTTGTTTAATACATAGTAGACCCACTTCATGACAGATTGTGGAGGGACCCTTCCTAATACAGGTTTTCTTAAGGAATTATTCTAGAACCAAATACAGTAATTTCTGGAAGTATAGGCATAAGAACGAGAAAAGTAAGTTACAGAAGTGTGCAAGGTTCAACCAGTCTATCTCCCCATCAACCTTTGATTCAATTATTTTCTGTCTCTACAACTTTTTAAATCTATGGATTAAACGCCTAAGGGATTTAAGCCTGGAGCTCTGAGAGCTGTGAGAAACTCCTTCTAGATCTGTGGTACATGGCTAGGTACAGAAAGTAATTCTCTGGGACAAAAGGAGAAAAGTGGATTAAAAGAAACAGTCTATTATTTAATGAACTTTAGTATTCATGTATTTTAAAATAACTATCCCAAATGAAAAACCACCTTTCTAAATCTGGACTGACTTCTTTATGGTTTAAAAAAAAAAAAAAAAAAGTAAGCTACTAGGGACAACTTTAGACAGCACCTCACTTCCTCAACTTCAACTTTTTGCTCAAACTGCGTGCACACAGAACTTCTCACCATTTTGAGAGGCAGCACTCGCCAGGGCCAGAGCCACGTCAGGTGATGACACGATGGCGTCCTCGGGCACATGCATGGCCCCCACCAGGTCATGGATGCTGATGAGCGGGTACAGCTCAGCCACCCTCTTGGGGGAGATGATCTCGGAGGGGATGCCCATCACACTGTCACAGGAGAGAGAGGCGGGAGTTGGCCAGCAGCTCTGCCAAGACCATAGCGAAGAGCTAGAGGGGCTTTTCTCAGCCTGGCCCATACCTCAGCCTCGAGTTGATACGCTTCAAGGAGATCAGTCGGTTCTGAGTCTGAGCCAAGAAGATTGAGCCTGTCCTTATGTAACCTGCAGGAAAAACCAAGTCAGAGTCGAGAAGTTTTCTAGTAGACTTTACTGGAGGAAAAATAAAAATCCTTCCAATATGCCAGCATATCTCATTTTCCACAGAAAATCATCTTTAGTTGACCCAACTTTAAAAATGAAATACAACTGGAAAACCTAGTCAATCTAAGTTAGAGCCCACATTTTCATAGACTCTCTGCTAAAGAATCCCAGAGAAATATGCCCTATTGAGAGGTACCCTGGTAAATAATTAATAACCATTTAAACAAAAAACAAAAACACATTTATAAATTTAATCAATACTACTACAATCTTTTCCATAATGTTCTTAAGTCTAGACTATCGACAAACCACCAAATCAAGCCAATTTGTGAGGTGCAAATGCCAACTCTGAAAATTTAACAATGAGTTCTCAAGAGCCAGCATCAGCTGGCTCTAACATAGAACTGCCTATATATCCAGTTAGGAGAATAGGAATTTTAGATTTGGGAAAACAAATTTAAAATAAAGACAAAGTACTAAACTAGATGGCTAATCTCTAAGACAATTTGGAAGTAGACAATATGAATTTCAGTTAAAAAAAAAAAAAAAGACTCATCCAAAGATATCAAATTACTTGAAATTACACCATACAGTAAAACTGCATTAAGAGACATAAAGTTAATAAAAAATCAACCTCAGGGTCAAAAAGACCAGGACTCAAGTCTGAAGTCTAATGCCCACTGGCTTTGTTTGCCACTACCCTTTAAGATAGGACTTCTTAAACTCTTTCTAGTCAAAATCCCTTTATAAGCATATAAATTAGGTATACCAAATTAAACATTTACTAATAACAAATCACAAAGAAATTCATTTTAAAGCAATTCTTAGTATATATATAATTTTACCACTTAAGATGAAAGAAAATTTGCCTATTAATGAGATGAATGCACTTGTTTGTTTTTACATAAAGAATTAAATCTTGTTGGAATATTTGACACCTTTTACTACCGCCAAATTTTTCACGACCCCTATGTTCAGTTCCATGACCCGGTATAGGATCTCGACCCAGTTTAAGAAGCTTTGCTCTAAGGTATAGAGGGCCTTGCCATCCAACTTGCAGCTGAATGCTCTACAAGCTCTCTCCTGGCTTGCTTTCTCTCTATACCATAGCCATTGCACAATGCCTGTCACAGAGTCAGTGTTTAATCAATGCTTCTTCATTCATTCACTCACTCACTCATTCATTCATTCATTTCCTGAACCACTCCATGTCCCCACACATCTAATTGTCTAAGCTGCATGATAGTTGTTCATCTCATGGGGTACAGGAAATTTCCTCATATCACAGGTCTAGACAAAAAAAGTTCCATTAAACTACAACTTATTAAAGTTTAAAATAGGGCAAAAAGCCTAGTCCTACGCCTAAAAACCCTGTATTAGAAAGGCCTAATACAAAACCAATCTGTAGATTATTCATGCTGCTACAGGAAGGAAAGAAACAAGCATTTATTTGGCATCTACCACATGTCAGGCCCTGTGTTCAGAGCTTTTTACAAATATTATCTCAATAGATCTTCACAAGCCTGAGCAATAAGTGTTTATTAGTGCAGCAAACAGAGATGATGTGATTTGGCCAGAATCCCACAGCTGGTAAATTCTGAAGCCAGATTTGATCTACAGTCTTAACTCTATTACTGGAATAATCCAGTTGGAGTTGCGTATTTATGCTGAATACATAGAATCCTGCTAAATCTTCCTTGTAATCAATAACACACAACTATGAGACACTAGGCCTGAGGCTAAAGATGCAGTTTATGATTAAGAATCAGAGCTAAAGGATTCCTACAGGAAGCAACGTCAGTACATGTTAGCCATGTTACAACAATAATTTAATTAAGTAAAGCAAGGTAAACAAGTCCATCATCACAAATAATAAAATATCTTTTAAATGAGTATCCCATGGATACTAAATACCCAAAGGGCAGCATATATTCTTCCTTCTCCTAATTTCTCTCAGAAATATGGAAATTTGAACTCTTTCTTGATATATTAAAGCATGAAGAGACAGAAATGACCCAAAACATTTTTTCATTTTCTGGTCCAGTACAACTCTTGTCTTTGAAAAGCTGAGTCAAGACAGAATGAATATAGAGTAATGAAGCTTGAGTAACACTCACACCAAAAATGTCACTGTCTTACCTGTCTGAATCCCTGTCTCTTGCTCTAACTGTTGATAAAGTTTGTTCGAATAATCAGCCATCTTTTGTTCTAAGGTAAAATGCCTAGCTGAACTAACAATGCCAGCACAAAACCTGGTGGAGCCAGCAGCCAACCTGTAAGACAAATCACAAATAGTAACTCACACACCTAACATGAACAGGAAAGGACATAAGACTGGTACCAAAAAGCAAAAGAATTGGATAACAGAAGGGAGTGTATAATACTATAAGCAGTCCATCCTCCCCCAATTCTCTAATACTCCCTTAATTAATTTTAGTTGATTTCTTAAATACAATTTATTGCTTGATCTTTGCTGAACCCTGGGCACTTGAAGAAAATTCATCTTATTTTCATTATAAGTATTTTTTTTCCATTTACATGTAAAGATAATTTTCAACATTCATTTTTGTAAGACTGAGTTCCAAATGTTTTTCTCCCTCTCTCACTTTTCCCCTTTCAAAGATAGCAAGCAATCTGCTATGTTATACATGTACAATTATTTTAAACATATTTCCACACTAGTCATGTTGTGAAAGAAAAATCAAAGCAAAAGGGAAAAAACCACAAGAAAGAAAAAACAAAAATAAAGGGAAAATACTATGCTTCAATCTGTATACAATCTCCATATTCTTTTTCTACACGTGGATGGCATTTTCCATCCCAAATCTATTGGAATTGTCTTAGACCACAGCATTGCTGAGGAGAGCTAAGTCTACCATAGTTGATCATCACACAGTTTTGCTATTACTGTGTACAATGCTCTTCTGGTTCTGCTCACTTCACTGTGTCTCAGTTCATGTAAGTCTTTCCAGGCTTTTCTGAAATCAGTTTGTTCATCATTTCTTATAGAACAATAATATTCTATTATTGTTCTGTAAGAAACAATCAGGAGGATTATTTCAGGCCTGGAGAGACTTACATGAGAATGTAAGAGTGATTTCAATGAAAAGTGAAATGAGCAGAATCAGATCACTGTACACAGCAACAGCAAGATTACATGATAATCAATTCTGATGGACATGGCTCTTTTCAACAATGAGATGATTCAGGCAGGTCCAATGGTCTTGTGATGGAGAGAGCCATCTACACCAGAGAGAGGACCATGGAGACAGAGTGCGGATCACAACATAGGATTTTCACTCTTTTAGTTGTTTCCTTGCATTTTATTTTTTTCTCATTTTTCCTTTTTTGATCTGGTTTTTCTTGTGCAGCATAATTATGGAAATATGTATAGAAGAATGGCACATAATTAACATATATGGATTACTTACCATCTAGGGAAGGGAGGGAAAAAAATTTGGAATGCAAGGTTTTACCAGAGTGAGTGTTGAAAATTATCTATGCATATGTTTTGAAAATAAAAAGCTTATTTTTAGCCATCCAATATAAAATGAAACTCTTTTAGATTGACTCATTGTAGATGATTCAGGCCAATTTCAATAAACTAGTGATGGAGAAAGCCAAATGCATCCAAAGAGAGGATTTTAGAGACTGAATGTGTATCATAGCATAGTATTTCCACCTTTAAAAAAAGGAAGAAAAGAAAAAGCTTAAGTAATTTAAGAAAAAAAAAAGAATAGTATGCCATTTCATTCATATACCACAACTTATTTCAGCCATTGCCCAATTGATAGGCATCCACTAATTTTCCAATTCTTTGCCACCACAAAGAGCTCATTTTTGCAAATGTGGGTCCTTTTCCTTTTCCTCATTGGGATAGAGACCCTGTAGTGGCACAGCTGGATCAAAAGGTATTGCAAATTCATTATTACAAGCACTTAGAAAATATTCCAAATTTAAGAGAAATCACATTTTCTAAACATTTGTGTAATGTATCTGGTGGAACATGTTCTTTCTTCAAAAACTAGAAAAGCAAACAAATTATTAGATGGCCAACTGCAAGCAATTTATATACTTTGGTTTGAATATTACATCAATAGCACAGGGAAAATCAGAGTTGATATTGGGACCAAAAACAGATTTGCCAACACAAAGACCTTAGGAAATAGGAAATACCAACCACTTAGTACAGTACAGCAGTCAAGTGTTATGCAATATGGTTCTTACCTGCCTTGTTCCAACAGGAGAATATCCTTCCATCCCAACTTGGAAAGGTGATAGGCTACAGATGTGCCTATAATTCCACCACCACAGATGACAACCTGAGCATGAGTGGGGAGTGAGACAGAAGGATGAGACTCTGTAACAGAAGAAATGTTGCGCCTTGACTGGGACCTGTTCTGCCATCTTTGACTAGCTCTTCGCCATTGGATATCACATAGCAACCGGAAAAACATCATGGCTTCTATTTGCCAGCTTTCTAGAAATGTGATTTTCACTCCCCCAAGAGGAAGAAGGCCATAAGAATTCAACCTAGAAGGAAAAATTGGTCATATTTAATTCAAATTACCATATAGGGATGACTAGAAATATTTGTAATAAAGTATCTAATACATAGATTACATTTTGTTAAGAGATTTAAGACTTCCCCATACCTTTAAAATAGGGATACTACTTAAATACTGTACCCCTCATAGAGCTAAAGTGAGAAAAGTATTTTGCAAATTGCTATGCAAAAGTTAATTGTTATCCTACAGAGGCATTGCCTTCTAGGGGAAATAGGAGTTAGGTACTTTTAGCAGACAAAATTTACATCTATGGAACCACAGAAAGATGAATAGGCTATGCAATGCACTAAATTGCACAATACAAGTAACCTTAAGAAGACAACAAAATGGACTAAAGGAATCTGACCTCACAGAATTGGGACTTACACTGAACACTAAAAAGAGAAAGCATGTGGAAGACCAGGCACTTCCAAAATGCTTGCTGCTGAACTTGGACTGGGGAAGCCCTGGGTAAGGCATCTGATAAGCCCCTGCCCCTGTCCTTAGCTGTTGTATATGAAGTGGGCAGAGGGACTGCTGCAGGATACACACTGGTCAGTCAGGGTTTGCTCGTCAGAGACGCTGCAATGGTCTGCATCTCCAACTCATTCTACAGATGAGGAGCTGGAGAAAACTGACTACAGAGGCTCACTCAGGGTCATCTACCAGCAAGCATCTGTGGCTGGATTTGCACTCAGAAGTCTGGCGTCTGACTGCAGCTGGCGCTTTGTGCACCATGCCTCCCCCCTCCCCCCCGGAATGCATGATACATGTGCATAAAGGTAGAAGCTGGCCCAGAGAGACTGGAGGCTGGATAAATAAGGCCTCCTCAGGGGTTAGGAGAGCCTGGCCCAAGAAATTGCTTCTGAACTTGCCCAGGACAGCCTCAACCTCGAAGCAACAGAGCTGGCCAGTGGGGGGTGGGAGGAAGAGGGGTCTGACTCTTGGCTGTCCCACTGGGAAGTCCCTGGGGCTTTCTAGGGTTGGGCTCATTCCTACCCAGATGCTGAACAAAGGAAGGTGGCCGGAGTGACCACTAACAGTTTCACAGAATGATGATGGGATGAACGCTACTGGAAGGGCACAGAAAGCCACGACTGTCAAGAATGACAAAAGCAGCTCTGAGGGGCAGTGGGTACAGACACTTCCTAGCTGGGTGACCCTGGGCAGCTCACTTTACACTGTCTGTTTCCTCATCTGCAAAATGAGCTAGAGAAGGCAGTGGCCAACCACCCCAGTATCTTTGCCAAGAAAACCCCAAGTGGGGTCAGGTCACAGAATCAGCTATGACTGAAATGACTCAACAGCAAAAGTCAGAATGAAAATGAAAAAGGGAAAAACTGAAGAAAGAATCCCCAGGAAAAACAAAGTCTCCTGAGCCAGAAGAGTCAGATGAGGCCTTATCTCAGAACCAGCCAGAGAGCCATCAGAGAAGGCTGCCCTGGGCTGCGAGCTTTAAGGGGACAACACAACATTTGGTGGCATAGAATCATGACCCAGGGCCACATGTGGGAGAGGATTTATGGAAGGGACCATAAAGGAAAAAAAAAAAACAAAAAACAGGAACTGAATCTACAAAGATGCCACCAGGAAGAAGGAAGGAAAGCAAAGGAGCCAAGAAATCTTATGGAAAAAAAAAATAAAAGCAAGATAAAAATAATTGGAGAATAAAACAGGCTGTAATAATCTCTGCCAGCAAAATGGTGCTGGTGAACAGATGCCCAAAGCCCTGAAGATGGATTGCCTTCTCCAGCAGTTCCCCATCAAGGTTAAGATTACTAAAAATCGAGGTGAGTCCAAGAAAATGGGTCCTCCATCAAAGCAGAGAGAAGAAAGTGAGGAAGATGTCGGAAGATGGTGACAGGAGCAGCAGAAAGAAAGAAAGGAAAGAAGGCACCACCAAGCAAGAAGCAAGTCCAAGCTCTAGGGGAGAGGGAGAGGGAGAGAGGGGGTGGGGGAGAGAGAGAGGCAGACAGACAGACAGAGAAGGCCAGTAATGAGACAATGAAACAGAAGATGGGGGCAAAGACCCGGAAGCGGCCAAAGTGATGAAAAGCAAGTGCAGCCAGACAAGGCTGAGGCTGAGGATGAGAACCAGGAAGGCTCCAAAGCTACAGATACAACATCTGCCTGAGGAAGGATGGAGATGAGCACAAAGATGAGGAGTCATCTCTACCAAAGAAGCAATTTTAGTGATAAGGAAGTTGAATGTGATGACAGCTTAGAAAAAGCTGTAAGCAGCAGCTTGAAAATCCTTGACTGAAATTAAAAGGAAAAAGCAAACAAAATTAAAAAGATATTATAATGTAAAGACATTTTTTGTCAAGAACCTGTTTTACAAAATTATTCAGGTTAAACTAAAGGAATGTTTGAAGAAGCTTTTGAATTCAATCAATGCCAAAGATGGGATCCCAATGGAATAGCTTACATTGAATTTAAGACAGAAGCCCAAGTGGCCAAAGTTTTGCAAGAGACAAACACATTCACCTCCTCCCCCAAACATACAGGAGCAAAGATTAATGATTAGGTTATTATTCTGCAGTAAAATAAAAAGGTCAAGGAAATTCAACACAGAATAATTCCAGGAATGAGAACAAGCCAAAAAAGAAGCAAAGACATTTATACTAATTTCGGCTACAGTACCACTGGAAAAAAGTCTACAGAAGTATGTGAAAGGATACTATTCAACAGCATGTCTAAAATAAGCAAAAATGACTAGGAGTGTGCATCCACTGAATTACCTTCTGCTGAAGGCTGAAAGCAATTTTGAATCTGTGACAGAAAAAGGAAATTGAACACAATCAGACAGGAATTAAAAGGAAAGAAAACTGAGCCAGTCCTAAGCCATTCTGTTTGTCAAAGTCCAATGTCCTAAATGACATTTCAAGGGAAAGAACCCGATGGTTTTGACTACAGGGCTACTGTATACTACATATAAACTCTCTGAAAGGGGCACTTGGGTGGTGCAGTAAATAGAGCACCAGCCTTGAAGTCAGGCCTACCTCAGTTTAAATCTGACCTCAGACACTTTAACACTTCTTGGCTGTGTGACCCTGGGTAAGTAAGTCACTTAACCCCAATTGCCTCAGCCAAAAAAAAATTTTAAAAAAACTTTCTGAGAAGACTGGTCACAGATGTATTAACTGACCATATATGAGTTAAATATGAGTTGTCATAATGCTATAAGATGTATAAAACCCCTTTAAATTTCTTGTAGTTTTAAATATCCAATTTAAATTTTTTTTATATATACTAAAGTTTTTTTTTTTTTTTTTGCTTCAACAGTCCTACTTGGGACCACTTAAAATAGCCTAAACTGTAAACAAACAAACAAATCCAATCCACAAGCTGTTTAAGTACCGGACGTAAAGAAAAAGGGGGGAAAAGCCTGAACGATCCAAAAATGTGTATTCTAACCAGCACTCGCGGCTTTCCCCCTCCAACCTCTACCAGTACAACCAGGAACTTCTCGGATCTAGAGATCTAGAAGTCAGAGGGCAACAACTATGGGGGAAGTTCCCCCGCCTCCAAACAAAGGCTTATTCCAAGTTGCCAGAGGCAGCCCCTCGAAGCCGCGGGGTAGGGTCAGGGAAGAAACAGCGGCAGAAAGAGTCTTAAACCCCGGTGCTTGGTAAGCAGGCGGCACCGGAGCTTGGAGCCCGAGAGGCTGCCTGGTCCTCGGGATTTGGGGCTGCTGGGGAGGAGGGCCCCGCTGTAGGCACGGGGCCGGACTAGCTAAAGCAGAGTCTCTTAAGGACCCTAAGGAGCAGGGAGCCTCCACAGGTAACAGCCACCCCACCAACGCAGGGGGCGGGAACTTGACCTCGAGCGGGCCGAGGAAACGACCTCAAGTAGGCGGCGGGGGCGGAGCCGGGCCAAGGGCGCGGGGCGGGGCCGTTGGGGGCGCGAGAGAGCCGGGAGCCCAAAGGAGGAGACGGAACCAGGCTCGTGGGCCCCACCTTACCTCACGGCCCCGCCGCGGGCTCCGCGCCCTGGGACTCCCCGCCAGGGGGCGAGCAGCTGGTGGTGGCGAGAGGGCTCTGGAGGGACGGCTCCCTCTCGGGGGTGGAGAGGGGTAGGAAGGAGGCGCGAGGAGAGGACGAGCCGAGGACGAAGAGTCCGAGCTCCCGACCTTTCGCGCTTTACGGCCCTTTCAGCAAGGGTACGGCGGCGGGCGTCCCGTGCGCGTGTCGTCATGCCGCCGGCCCCGCCCAGCCTCGCCACGTGGTATTGTTTGGGTTCCGGAGCGGGCCCCACGTGCGGCGGCGCAGCCGGACCTCAGGTTTCCTCTTCCCACACCAAGCAAGCAGATCCAAGGCTTCAGGGACCCCGCCCTTTGGGTTGCGCCCCTAGCGTTTGAACACATCTTTTCTTAAAAATCAAGACAAACTTTATTGATAAAAATGTTTTTTAAAATACCGTTACACGTTTAGTGTCCGAGGAATGCAGGGTCACAACACCCAGTGTAGTGCGGGTACATCAGCGCAGACCCAGGAGTAGGTGGGCACCCATGCCTCACTGCAGGCGCAGGCCCAAGAGCAGGCGGGCACCCATGCCTCACGGCAGGCGCAGGCCCAAGAGCAGGCGGGCACCCATGCCTCACGGCAGGCGCAGGCCCAAGAGCAGGCGGGCACCCATGCCTCACTGCAGGCGCAGGCCCAAGAGTAGGCAGGCACCCATGCCTCACGGCAGGCGCAGGCCCAAGAGCAGGCGGGCACCCATGCCTCACTGCAGGCGCAGGCCCAGGAGTAGGCGGACACCCATGCCTCAGTGCAGGCGCAGGCCCAGGAGTAGACTGGCACCCATGCCTCAGTGTAGGCGCAGGCAGAAGCTGGCCGTGGCCCCTAAGTGCACGCTCGGATATAGCCGGGTGCCCACCCCTTGGCGCAGGCGCAGACGGAGGCGGGCCCCAGCCTCTCGGCACAGGCGCAGTCGGGTGGAGGCCCCACCTCTGGGTTGCTGCGGCTGCCGCTGTGGCTGCGGCGGTGGCAGCGGCCACCTGATTTCTCCGCCAAAGGCCCAAGGCCCTGGTCACCACGTGACTCTGTAGCAGTTTGCTGTCCTCTTGTAGCTGCACGCCGTTCATGACGTAGAAAGCATCCCGCGTCCAGAGGTTGCACTGGTGCTCGATCGCCAGCAGCCTGTCCCAATCTAAGCCTTCTGGGGCCCGCTGCTGCAATAGAAGTTGCACCGCCGCCTTGAGGTCGGAACTGCACTGGAAAGCGGCCGCCAGGAGCCGCGGGAACCCAGTGCCGCTCTCCATTCGGATGCAGCTCAGCACAACGGGCGGCAGATTGCGCAGGACGGTCTGGGCGACTTGCTCCTCCTCGGCTACGGAAACAAGGGAATGGGGGATGGGTGAAGCGCTGCGTCCCAACTTCGAGCTGCAAGCAGGGCATTATTAAGCAGCCAGCTGCATGTGGGGCCCAAGAAACACCCACACACACACGCCCTGGCTCCTGCCCTCAGGCACTCCCTTAATGACCTAAGGTCAAAAAGGGAACCAAATTTTTAATACAGTGTTTAACTATAATTGGTTGCCCGTATGCATTTTACTTTATACCAATAAAAACAATCTGAGAAGACAATACTGCCAAATGGAAATCCCGAGGCTAACCTCCCCCCCCCCCCAGCACTGGATCCCCCATTAGGGCGCAAATTGTGGGTGTGTCCCTCCTGGTTCCCAGTCACAGACCTCAATTACAAAGGATACTTTCAGTTGTCAGTAAGCAAATCTTATCCAGCTGGTCGGCCCACCTATCGCCCCTTCCTGTATTTATAGCTTTCTACTGATACAATATTTCAAGGTGTATGAAATGGAATTCATTTGTATTCCTCCAACCCTCCCCCTTTAAAAAAAATACAACTAAACCGAGTATCTCCTTTCAGGTTAAGGAGCCCCAGCCACCCACCTTGGAGTACCTCAAATATTAAATTCCATAAATTGCTGACATTAGGATGGAGGGCCGTTCCATTCTGCTAGGGAAGCTTCCACTAATATATTTCTTCAATAATACAATATTTTTGATAAGTTTAGTATTTGTTGCCACATGTTTTCCCACTAGATTGTTTTTTCCCCTGAGAAAGAACGCAGTTTATCTTGTGTTCCTGAAATGGTCTACTTTAGTCCTTCGCATAAAACATATGCTATCCAGCTGAGGTTTAGTGTGGTCACAGCTGTGTCAGCCCATTGACAGTGGGCTATATATCATCACCCAATGCCAATCTTTAAGGTACACCTTCCCCAAAAGTCATTGGTAAAAGACTCATCCCTATGCATTACATCCTAAGTTCTACCCCCAGTACCTGTTACAAACTCCAGGGCAATACCTCCATATAAAAATGGATTAATCTCTGGTCGGTGCAAGTTAGAATTCAGGGCTGCCAGCCTAGTCTGAAAATTATTTATCTGTGGGGCATCCATCTGGAAAATCTCATCTGTATTCTTGTTCAGAGGGCTACCTAGAAATTAAGAAGCACAATCAATTAACACATTACTCAAAGGAAAGTTTAATAAGTCATAAAAAAGAACCCAGATTTTTGTGACACCTAACTCTTTGGGCCCCCCATTGTTTCTACTTACACAGCATCCTTAGCATTCTTTGTCACATGGTCACCACCTTAGATCACGCCCTTATCACTTTTCACTTGGATGGTGAGCCTGCGCCACTCCAATCTATTTTGCAACCAATCAGTCAATAAACATTAAACGCCTACCATGAGCTAAGCATTGTGCTAACCAATGGGTATTAAAAAAAAAAGGCAAAAGAGTTTGCTTACAATCTAATGGGGGAGACAACATGCAAACAATTATATATAAACTATAGGATAAATAGGAAGTAATGAAAAAATGGAAAGCACTGGATTTAAGAGGGTTTCAGGAAGCTTCCTATAAAAAGTAGGTTTTGAGTTGCCAAAGTGGTTTTCTGTATCACCATCTCCCTAGCCTCTACTCAATAAACTAGAGGTTCCCTGTGATTTCTAGGAACATACAGAAATCCTACATTTGGCATTTAAAGTTTTACATAACCCTCATATAGTTCCAGTTTCCCTTCCACACTCTACAGTCCCAGCCAAGGTGCAGTCCTCACATAAAAGGCTCTATTTCCTGCCTTTGCTCTCATTGACCGCCATGCCTCCAATTCATTCTCTGCTGACTTACCTCAGACTCCTGGAATCCTTGCTTCTTTCAAGTCAAACACCATCAGCTGGAAGATGGATTGCACTGCCTCCCCCCACCCCACCCCAGTCTCATCAGGGCTTGTACATGGCTCTCTAAAGCCACTTTCCATCTATTCAGTTTCCAACAAATACCTATTTCTAGCGTCTGGGGCAGGGACCCCTTTATACTCTTCCCCTCCTGAATGCCTACTTGGCTAAGCACTTAATAACCGCTGTCTTGATTGGTTGTTCCCAACAAACACACACACCCATTAGAACTACAAACTCCTTGAGGGCAGGGAGTTTTTGCTTTTCCTTTGTATAGTGTTTAATTAATGCTTGTTAAATGATTGCATTTTCATGGAATTATATACCTGAAAAGGACCTTAAAGTTAATTTAATAAAACTCTCTTTTTACAGAGAAATCCCATTACTAAAACTAGATTGGAATATTTTTCATGTCCTTTCTTCAGTAAGCATCTGTATAGAAATGTTCAAAGGCTTCTTGGGCAGGTGGAACTTCCATGAGCAATCAGGCTTAAGTGGGGTGGACTAAAACTGATCCTGGCTTTGTCCTCAGTGGGGGGGGGGGGCGCGGAAGGAGAAGAATAAAAGAAAATCATTTATTCAGCACCTAAATGCTAAGTGCTTTACAAATAATCTCTCGTTTGAATCAAGCAACCACAGAAAAGCCTTCTTTAGTCCCCAGAAATGAACTGGAACTTTCAAGCCACACTGGGAATGACAAAGATCCCAGAACAACATTCTCAATGCATATAGCACTTCCAGGGTCTTTGCTTTAAAGATAATTAATACACCTAGAAATAAGATAGGCCAAAGTACAATCCTGGCCCCAACAAAGGGGGGGAAGGGGCAGCTATGGCAAAATTGCTGCCTACACCAAATGCCAACCCTTCTGATATTTAATATCTGTGTGACTTGGGTTAATTTATCTATCTCCACCTCAATTCCTTCTTCTGCAAAATGAGGAATAGAAATAAATGAACTCTTAGAATCTAAACCCTATGACTCCAGGTAATTAATTAATTGCCCATATCTAAGTCCCAAATTGTAATCCCTTGTTAGATTTTTTTTTTCTTTTTGCTGAGGCAAATGGAGTTAAGTGACTTGCCCAGGGTCACACAGCTAGGGAATGTTAAGTGTGTGAGGTCACATTTGAACTCAGATCCTCCTGACTTCAGGGTTGGTGCTCTATCCATTTCACCATCTAGCTGCTTTCCCCTGCCTTGTTAGATTTAAAACATCTCTTAAAAATACCTTAAGGAAAAACTTGGGGCTCAACTGCATTTGCCTATCCGAGGTAGCTACTACTTTGCCTTTCATGCTAACCCTAATATTTAGAAATATTTCTTTGATGTATCCAACCATTCTAGAGAGTAATTTGGATCTTTGCTCAAAAAGTTATCAAACTGTGCATACCCTTTGACCCAGCAGTGTTTCTATTGGGCCTATATCCCAAAGAGATCTTAGAGGAGGGAAAGGGACCCACATGTGCAAGAATGTTTGTGGCAGCCCTTTTTGTAATGGCTAGAAACTGGAAACTGAATGGATGCCCATCAATTGGAGAATGGCTGAACAAACTATGGTATCTGAATGTTATGGAGTATTATTGTTCTGTGAGAAACGACCAGCAGGACGATTTCAGAGAGGCCTGGAGAGACTTGCATGAACTGATGCTGAGTGAAACGAGCAGAACCAGGAGATCATTATACAAGGCAACAACAATACTATATGATGATCAATTCTGATGGACATGGCTCTCTTCAACAATGAAATGTTTCAAACCACTTCCAATTGTTCAGTGAAGAAAGCCATATACACCTAGAGAGAGGGATATGAGATATGGACTACAACATATCATTTTCATGCTCTATATTGATGATTGCTTGCATTGTGTTTCCTTTCTCAGATTTTTTTTCTTGTAGATACAATTTTTCTTGCACAGCAAGTTGAGTATGGAAACATGTATACATATATTCAACTCGTCAAGTATTTTAATATAATTAACATGTAGTGGACCTCCTGCCATCTAGGGGAGGGGAGAGGAATACGGGGGGAAATTTGTAACAGAAAGCTTTGTAAGGGTCAAAGTTGAAGAACTACCCATATATATGTTATGCAAATAAAAAGCTTTAATAAAAAAAAAAAGAAATATTTCTTTGGGGTTTTACAAGGGCTAATGTTGAAGAATTGTCTAAGCATGTTTTGAAAAATAAAAAGCTTTAATTAAAAAAAGAAAAAAGAAATATTTCTTTGGTAAAAACTTATTTATTGACAACATTCAAATCTTCCCATCCATTTTGCTAGGGCTAGCAAGCATAACAAGGTGACCTAACAGCTTAGTGCCACTATATGGTACAATGTGAGCCCTCTGGGCCAAATTCCAGAAACAGTTTTGTTGATTTTCAAGGAAAAAGCTACCCTAACCCATGTTGGGAGTGAAGGGAAGGATGGAGGAGAGAACTTTACCAGATAATTATCTTATACACTCTCAGACTCAATAAATTTTTTAATGAAAATAACAGACACAATGTGATATAAAGGGTGTACTTTTCATTTTCACTTTGTAAAATGTCAGTCCCTTTCAGAAACATTGGACCACTTTGAACCTCATAAAATGTACAAAGTAAGGTTTTAAATATATGAAAAGCATATGAAAAGTCTGGGGAGATTCCTGAGCAGACAAGCATTTTATGCTTTCCTCCACCCACTCATTTGAATGGTTCTATAGGAGATGCCCAGACACACTGTTCTTGTCTCCCAACACCAACCAATCAGAAGTAGCCACCAGTTTGTCATCCAAAGACCTCAAATGGTCTTTTCCTCTTCCATTGCTTTCCTCCTCACCCGCACCTTCCACAGATTCTTCCCATTTGGCCCTAAAGAGTAGTCAGGTGGTAAAAACCCAACACCCCCTGGCCTTGGTCTTATAATACTACCAACATGGAGATTAAACATTCAAACCATATTTCTTGTTAAAATGATAACATGAATGTGACTTTTATGGATAATTTGCATAACTTCACATTGTCTTCTCCATGTGTATGGTGGTGGGGAAGGCTGGAAACGAGAGAATCTGGAACTCAAAGATTTAAAAACATGTGAAAAGAAATGTTTCACATGTAACTGGAAAAATTGTGTGTATGTGTGTGAAGGGATGTACAGAAGTCCAGTCCTTCTATACACACACCAGCAAAGGTCTAAAGAAGACCTTAGATGAAATAAGAAAAACAAAACAAAACAATACAAAACCCAAGAAATAAGAATCTCCATCAAGCTAGAAATAGAAGGGAAAAAATAAATAAATAGAAGCCCACAGTGGCTAGGAGAGAGGTTGAATAGCAGAATCTACCTCTAAACATGGTAAATAAACCAGAGAGTAAAGACTCAGGATGAGATTCCATATCATGGGGAAAACAAACAAATCTGAACACCATGAATTGGGCTTGGCCATAAGGACTATAAGATGGTTAAATGCTTCATTTTGAAACAAGATATTAAAAATAAAATTAGAACTTAAACAAGGACTCTGATGGGGGGAAGAAGTTAGGAAAATGGATTAGAATAGAAGATAAAAATCTTACCAAATCAACGGACTCCATGAAAATATGATTCGATTCTAAGACAATCAGAAATATTTAAAAAAAGATTTAAGAATGAAAAATAAAGTAGATGTTGTAAAAAAATAAAATAACTGAAATACAAGTTAAAGAGAGAGAATTTAAGAATCATCAGACTCTAGAAAGTATAACTAAACTCCTCCCACCCCCCCAAAAAATCTGGATACTACATGTTAAGAAATTATAAATGAAAACTAAACAAATGGCAAAGAGAAGATATCCATCAATTGGGGAATGGCTGAACAAGTTGTTGTATATGGTTGTAGTAAAATATTACCATGCTATGAGAAATGATGAACATGCTGATTTCAGAAAAACTTGGAAAGACTTATATGAATTAATGTAAAGTGAAGTGAGCAGAACCAGGATAACATTGGACACAGTTACATTGTATGATGATCAGCTATGAAAAACTTAGATATTCTCAGTAATTCAGTGATCCAAAAGAACTCCAATGGACTCATGATGAAAAATGCTATCCACCTTCACAGAAAGAACTGATGGAGTTGGAATGCAAATCAAAGCATACTATTTTTCACTTTATGTATTTATTTTTGAGGAGTTTTTTTCCCCTTTGGGTTTGTGCCTTCTTTCACAATATGACTAATTGGTAATATATTTTACACGATTGAATGTGTTTAAACCATAACAAATTATTCACTATCTCAGGGAGGAGGAAAGTAAGGGAGGGAAAGAGAAAACTTGTAACTCAAAATTATTTTAATATGAATGTTTAAAAAAATTGTTTACATGTGACTGGGAATAAATAAAATGTTATTTTTAAAAACCTTCACAGTGCTATCAGAACCAGAGGATAAAGTAAAAATAGGAAGAATCCACTGATTATTTCCTGAAGGAAAAAACAAAAAACAAATCCAAATCAAAGAAAATGTAGGCAATCAGAAAGAAAACATTAATGATGAACAAGTCAGGATCATACAAAACTATGCCGCAACTTACCGGAAATAAAATCGTTTAATACACTATTCCAAAAGGCAAAATATAAAACTTTTCAACCAAGAATAATTTACACAGCAGTACAATGTAATCCTTCTGGGGGGGAAATAAATGTTTAATGGAATTAAAGATTTTCAAGCATTCTTAATAAAAAAAAAGAATGGAGCTAAGCCAACACACTAAAATATAAATACAGGAGTATTTATACTAGAGATATAAGGTCCTGAATATTGAAATCCTTTTTTTGATCTGAATTTCCAAACATTCAAACTCTACTGCAGAGAGGGCAACTCCAATGAGCTGATCCAGTTGATCAAATGCCCATTTGAACTAGAATTAGAAGGAGATTTTTCAGGCAGCTAGATGGTTAGGGCAGATAAGTGATGCTTAGATCCCTGGGCCTGGAGTCAGGAAGAAGTATCTGACCTCAGATATTTAATAGCTGTGGGACCCTGTTTGCCTCAGTTTCCTCATCTATAAAATGAGCTAGAGAAGGAAATGGCAAATCATTCCAGTATCTTTGCACATAAAACCCCAGATGGGATCATGGAGAGTTAATTAGACATGACTGGAAAATGGCTGAACAACAACAAATGTTTACAAAGCGTGTGTATTTTAATTGGAGGAAAGAATCGTGAATCCCTTCAGAACTTCAATGTCTCCAAGGCTAGCAGAGGAAATTAAGTTGGTTGGTTGTCCTTTGTTCTCCAAGAGGACCAAAATGACATCATTATGTTGGGATTAAGTACAGTGTTTTGACTGTGGCTGATCAGACCACTCTGAGCTTGGAAAGCTGTGTCACAGATCAGGCAGAAATGATCTATTTGAATATTTAGAGTGCAGACAGCTTCTAAAGGGGTGCATTTCTTTTGAATTACTGCAATTCTACTTAGAACACAGCACTTTGACACATGCTAGCCTTGCTAGGTGCCCTGTTTCATCGTTTCTCCTGTCTCAAAATCGATTCCAAAATTCTTCGGGGAGCCCTCAAGAGTCTCCTTGTAATGCTTCTTCTGACCTCCCTGTGAGTGCTTGCCTCATGTGACTTCTCTATAAAATATTCTTTTAGGCAAACATATGTTTGGCTTTTGAACAACTGGATCAGCCCATTGGAGTTGCTCTCTCTGCAGTCGAGTTTGAATGCTTGGAAATTCAGATCAAAAAAGGACCTTATCTTGCCAGGTGCTCTTCAGAATCTTCCCAGAACAATTCAAATGAAAGGGATTCAATTTCCTGGCATGATATTGGTAAAACTGTCCAGGTTTCACAGGCATACAACACTGAGGTCAGCACAATGGCTCTGTGGACCTTCAGGTTGGGAGCAACCTAATATCTCTACTACCCTATTTTCCTTTAGAGCTAGCTGAGCTAGTTCTGGCAATGTGTTGTATATTCTATATATTTTATATCTGTATATTGCATATCTGGCAATCTATTGTATATCCCTGGAAAGTATACTGCCAAGGTAAATGAACTTATCCACAGCATTCAACATTTCTCCATTTGATGTAACCAGTGGTTCCATGTACAGACATGGTACTGACAGAAGAGAATCTGTATTTTCTTGGTGTTAATTGTTAGAACAAATGTAGCACAAGCATCAGAGAATCCATCTATACTTTGTTGCATCTCAGTCTCAGAGGCTGTATCAAATGTACAATCATTTGCAACAAAAAGTCACACAATTCACCTTCCATTCTAGTCCTGGCTTGTAGCCTGTTCAAGTTAAATAATTTACCATCAGCGCTTTTCATCTTCATTCAAGGTGACTTATAACATCACTGAAAACATCATGCTAAATAAAAAATACAGGAGCAGGAAACTTGCTTCACTCAGCTGGAGAATGGGGAAACACAAGAGCATCAGCCAGAACCCATATAAGCATGCTGTCATGAAACTGATGTACAATACTGATAAACCTCTCCAGGCAACCGAATTTTCTTATGATCTTCCATAAGTCTGCACGAGTGACAGTATCAATGGCCTTGGTCAGATTGATGAATTGTGTACAGACGCTGATCTGTTCCTGCCATTTCTCCTGGAGTTGTCAGGCAGCAAACATTATTACAACCATTCCTTGACCCTTTCTGAAGCCTTACTGGCTCTGGAGTAAATGATCATCTTCCAATTGAAGGATCAGCCTTTTTAAGGAGGACTCTGGCAAGAATCTTGCCAGTAGTGACTAAGGGAGAGATCCCCCTGGGATTGTCAACAAGACAATCTATTCCTTTTACCTTTATAGAAAAAGACAATGGAGGGAGGCATCCTTGAACTCCTGGAGGATAACCTCCTCTTGCCATATAACTTGGAAAATGTCAGTCAGCTTGGACCCTCCTGCCTTATAAATCTCAGTTGGAATTGAATCAGCACCAGGCACATTGCCACATTGAGAGGAACATTCTTTTTCAGTTGGAAATTTGGCTCAAGATGGATTGATTTTAACCTAAAGAAAATGGTCAATGACTTCAGCATTGATTGATGATGATTTGTTGAGAACATTACGGAAGTAGTCAATCCATCTCTCTAGGATCACATCCTTTATAATTAATCAATGTGGCTCCATCAGCACTGAGTAGTTGAGATACACCATAGCTCTTTGGCCCATAAATAGGCTTCAAGATCTCATAAAAGCACTTTGGATGGTTATTATGAGCATAAAACTCATTATTATCTGTCTTGTTACTGAGATGGGAATCCTGCATCTCCCTAAGTTTTACTTTCACTTTACTTTTTTTTTTTTTTTAAATAATGGCTTTTTATTTTCAAAATACAGGAAAAGACAGTTTTCAACATTCACCCTTGCAAAACCTTGTGTTCCAAAATTTTCTGTCTCCTTTCTCCCCACCTCCCTCTCCCAGACAGCAAGTAATCCAATACATATTATATATTGTTCTTTATTTTTGATGGAGTTAAATGCTGCCTTCTTAGAGACAGATGAATTATCCTCTTGGTAATTATGCCAAAATGGCTATCAAACTGTGCATACCCTTTGATTCAGCAGTGTGTCTACTCAAAGAGATTATAAAATAGGGAAAAGGACACACATGTGCAAAAATGTTTATAGCAGTCCTTTTGTAATAGCAAGGGATTGGAAATGGAGTGGATGCCCATTAATTGGAGAATGGCTGAATAAGTTATGGTATATGAATGCAATGGAATATGATTGTTCTATAAGAAACAATTAGCAAGATGATTTCAAAAAGTCCTGGAGAGACTTACATGAATTGAGGCTAAATGAAGTGAGTAGAACCAGGAAACATTTTACACAGCAATAGCACGATTATATGATAATGAATTTTGATGGATGTGACTCTTTTCAACAAAGAGGTAATTCAGGCCAGTTCCAATGGACTTGTGATGAAGAGAACCATCTGTATCCAGAGAGAGACTATGATAGATCACAACATAATATTTTCACTTTTTTGTTCTCTATTTGCTTTTTGTATTCTTTCTCATTTTTTTCTCTTTTGATCTGATTTTTCTTGTGCATTGTAATAATTGTGGAAATATGTATAGAAGAATTGAACATGTTTAACATGTATTGGATTACTTCCTGTCTAAGGGAAGGATTGAGAGGAGAAAAGGGAGAAAAAGTTTTGAAACACAAGGTTTTTCAAGGGTGAATGTTGAAAACTATGCATATATTTTAAAAACAAAAAGCTTTAAAAAATAAAATCCTTTATGACCTGAAAAATAAAATTTAAAGGTGTTTGGTAGGATCTCCTTTGTGTAATACTCCAAATAATTTATTTGTTATTATAATTAGTTAATTTTTAAATGTTTGATGAAATCCACTTGTGAATCAAAAAAAATATCCTTCTGGTAAACACAATAGAGTTTTCATTTTTCATTTAGCAGCTTTTGAATTTCCCCATCATATTCATCAAACCAATTTTGACATTTGTGAGTGTTCTAGTCCTGATGAGTAAATAAGATGCAATAAAACTGCCTATTTTTTTTTCTGATCCATTGTTGCCAACTATATATGTTGGCTCAGCTTTCTGTCCAAGTTAGAACTGTTCATACTCAGAAAAATGCTCTAATATGTTGATATCATAGTCTGATAGTTGTCCTGCCTCAGGATCACTATTTGTGTTGAATGCAAATAAAGTTATCCTTTGCACACCATAAACTTCTCTATTGCAGTTTCCATATATTACTGGGCAATATAAGAAATGGGAATTTTGGGGAAGCTTTGTGGAAGCTGAAGAGGATACATGAAGGTCAGCAGATGACAAAAAATGTTTAGAAGCTTAGAAATGCACAAAATACATAATATCAACTCAAATTTTACAAATGGATACTGTAAATACCCCCTAAAGAAAATTTTAAAATTCAGACTTCTTTGGTATGAAGAGAGGGCCAAAAAAACTTATGTGAAGTTTTCAGATCATGGGGGCATCATGTCTCTATTCCCTGTGATGTGGAAGGGATACCTATATTTTATTTGGAGAAGATGTCTGTGATTGGTTTAGCACTCTGTCCCACACATTGCCTTCATCACTCTTACATCCTGTCTGTCTCTTCTCCTCACAGTCACAGTCCACTAAATGCCAAAATTTGTTGTGAAGATGCATCCATGAAGTTTTGTTGCATTTAAGTAAGTGGAAGACAGTATTGGTAATGAGAAGGTCATAAGATGCTAAAGTCTTCAGCAGTAAGTGACCACTACTGTTTCTCTTTCTGACTTCATTCCTCTCAAGGACTCTCTGCCATGTCTGATAGTCTGTGCCTTCTCTAGTGTTAAAGCTTGCCCTCTTTTGGCACATTGATTTTGAGGGTCTGCAGATCTTTATAAAATTTCCTTTGACCTCATCAGCATTCATTACAGTGGGAACATAAGTACTGATAGGAATATAAGTAGTGCTTTCTTGCAAGTGGCAATTCCATTGTCATAACACTGTCATTCGCTCCTTTGGGAAAGCATGTAAATTTGTTGACTCCATTAGTTTTGATGGCAAAATCTTTTTTTTCCTAGTAAATTTATGTTTTTTTTAAATAGACATTACTTTAAGAATCATGTCAAGAGGGGAAAATCAGGGCAAAAGGGAAAAACCATGTGAGAGAAAAAAAAAACAGAAAAGAGAAGTGAACATGGCATGTGTTGATTTACATTCACTCTCCATAGTTCTTTTTCTGGATACAGATGACAATTTCTGTCCAAAGTCCATTGGGATTGCTTTGAAACACTGAACCACTGAGAAGAACCAAGCCTTTCTTAGTTGATCATCGCACATTCTTGCTGTTATTGTATACTGATTGAAAAACCCACGCCAGTTTCATGGCACTTCCCATCACTTCAGCCACTCCAGAGTCTGACTTTGGTGAGTTGGTCTTCACTTGTCAGTCTTGTTTTCACTCAGGGCTGCTATTTCCAAGTAATACTCACTGAATTCTCCCACAACAAGAGCTATTCGTCTTTCAGTTCTACTGGATTTCTCATTCATATATGGACACACACATATATGAGTATAATCATCTTTGCAGAAGTTTTTGTACAAAAAATTTGGGGTGCTTTGACCAGAGAGTGTGATCCCCATCTGCTAAATCCCTCCCTGACTGCTGAATCAGAAAATCTGATGCTGTAAAGATATAGAAGAGCAAGCAGCTTTTCTTGGGACACATTAGGGATAGCTATCAAGAAAACAAGACGTGACTAGTTGAAGGTGGAAGAGGGAGGAGTCCTTGTGATGGTATAACATGGACTCAGCTAGCTGGCTATCTCACCCCCTTTGTGTTCCTTGTTTACCTCTCCAATAGTGGACTTGAAAAGTCTGAGATGAGTGTAACCTGGAAAGCAACAGAGGCAAGGTCTAGCAGAGCAGCCATGATAACAACTATGATGACAGAGGCAGACTTAAGGGGGAGTTCCCAGAAAGGTGATCTTCCTTGGTGTTTAACCAGACTGGGTGGATTTAGGGAAGGAATAATATGGAACAGTTAACCAGTACCTTTGTAAAGAAAATGTGTTACCACAAGGCTTGAACATTATTCTTCCTACTGATTATACTGGTCACGATAAGTTACTAGATTCTGTTCTGATTATTTTGTGATTCTTGCTTAGCATTCCTTTTTCTATGTAGGAATAAATGATTTGTTCCATGAGTGATTCATCTTTGTACATTAGGTACCTTTTTTCCCCTTTTACTCTCCCTCGCTAAGCTGGGGGAAACCTTGAATGTTGAGCCCATAACTATGTATATAATTAGTAACTCTATAGACAGGAATATGAGTGTATGTGTATGAGGGGCTGGGGCTGGGTAGAATGCAGCAATGAGGAGCCTATTCACTTGCAAAGAATCTAGGCAACCACAGGGTAAACAGATGGTAGAAAACAGAGATTGGTGCAAGTCACTAGACCCTATGGATTTAGCCAACTGACACTTGACAGCTACATAGGGAAGAGGAGAGAAAGAAAGGAGAATATATATTTTGCATTCTTGAGGTGCACAATGTAAAGAACATATAAACTGGAGTAAGGAGTATGGTGAAATGGGCATCCCATGGAACTCCCTCATATCTGAAGTGGACAAATGAAGGCTAAACACACACATGCACATACAAATGTACATGCTCAAAAAGTTTTGTATAGAAACAATTTAAACTCAAAAAGAGAAAGAGGGGAATTGGTTGAAGAGTCATAAGCAAAACTTCAGAGTGCTTTTTATAAAGAAAAAGAAAAAGGAAGGGAGGAAAGAAGGAACAAAGAAAGGAAGGAAGAGAGAGGGAAGGAAGGAAGGGAAGGAGGAAGGGAAAAAGGAGCAAAGAAAGGAAGAAAGGAGAGAAGGGAGGGAAGGAGAGAGGGAGAAAAGAAAGGAGAGAAGAAGGGAGAAAAAGAAGGAAGGAAAAAAGGAGGGAAGGAAAGAATGAGGGAGGGAGGAAAGGAGGAAGGAAAGGGGAAAAGGGAGAAAAGGAGAGAGGGGAGGGAGGGAAAGAGGAAAGAAGGAAAGAAGGGAGGGAGAGTGGGAAGGAAAAAAGGAGGGAGGGAAGAAGGAAGGAAGGGATAAGTAGGAAGGAAGGAAGAAAAGGAAGGAAGGAAGGAAGGAAGGAACAGTAAGAGAAAGATTAGTATCTAGACTTGGTGAATGAATAGATGAATAAAATAGCATTTGGCAAACACTATTTATGAAACACTGTACTAGGGAAACAAATAGGAAATAAGAGGCAGAATCAGCATTTGAGTGAGACAATGTATAAAAAATGGTAAGACCCACTGGTCTTTAGGATACATGAGTTAGTCAAATGATAGTGCCTAGGGGCCTGGAGGTCACTCTCTAATGAATATCAATGCAAAAAATATTGAGTAAAATTTTGACAAAGAAGGTACAATAATATATTAAACCGAATATACACTACAACCAACCCGGATTTATACCAATAATATAGTGTTGGCTTGATATTAGGAAAATCATAAATATAATAGATCATACTAATAGCAAAATAATAATTAAAACAGAAAAAGCTTTTGCCAAAGTGTAATGTACCTTAAAAAAATTAAAAACAGGAATAAATTAGCCATTCCTTTATATGTGTGTATGTGTGTGTATAAACATTTAGTAATAAATATAAAATAACATTTAAATAGTATGTATTTAAAACCAAGATAAGCATTACCTCCAGGGAAGAGACCCTGGAGGCCTTTCTAATAAGATCAGGGCAAAATAAGAATGTCTTTTGTGACCTCTATTATTTGATATAGTTATAGAAATGATGCTTATACTAACAAGACAAGAAAAAGAAATAACAGACAAAATAAGCAAAGAAGAAACTATCACTCTTATCACTCTTTTTTTTTTTGCAGTGATATGATGATTTATTTAAAGAATGTTTAAGATTCAACTAAAACAAATTTAAACAATTCCCAACTTTAGTAAAGTAGAAAGATATAAAAAAATAAAACTACAAAAATTACCAACTTTTCTATATTTTACAACTAAAACCCAAATGGGAAGAAATAGAAAAAGATATTACTTGGAAGATGACTACTGAATATATAAAATATCTTGGAATTTACCTTTATAGCCATACACAAGAATTATATGAACAAAACTACTGAACACTGTACAGAAATAAAACTTGACTTGAATAATTGGAAGGATATTAATTGTTCAAAATTGGACTTTGCAAATATAATAAGATGATAATACTACCTATTATGGTGCCATCAATAAAATGATCAAAGGATTACTTTGAACTAGAAAAGTAATAATGAAATATATCTGGAGGAACAAAAAGTCAAAAAGCTCAAGGAAAATAATAGAAAGAAGTGGAAAGAAAAAGCATCTAGAAGTGCCAAAGCTTTATTTTTTACTATAAAACAGTCATGAAAAATATTTGTTACTGGTTAAAAAATAGAAAATCAGTGGAACATTTTAAATATACAAGAACCAAAGGCAAGCAAACATAGTAGCACATAGTAGTTCAATAAACTCAAAGACTCTAAATACTGGGGAAAAGGCTATCTGATAAAAAAATATGATGTATGAATGTAATGAACTATTACTGTTGTGACATAAACAACAGTAAAAGGGATTCAGAGAAGCCTGGGAAGACTTGTGTGAACTGATTGATAGTGAGAAAAGTGAGCAAAACAAGGAGAATAATTTAGACAATGACTATAATACCAAAAAGGAAAATAACAATGAAAGACATAAGAACTACAATCATTTCAACGGCCAACTCCAGAAGACCGAAAATGAACGACAAGCACATGATGAAATACATTTTGAGACATGACCAGTGTGTCTGCATTTATTAATTACTAGGAAAGGGTTTAAAAAAATTTCTGGGTGGAAAGAATTGAGACTTATTTTAGAAGGTGGAGATAAGTATAGTAATATAAAAGATAAAAAAATGTCAATTAAATATTTAAAAATCTGCATAGAACATGAGGTTCAGAAAGGGATAAAAACAAGTAAAATGATAATTCAAAAATAATAGCAAGTTCCAATGATCTTGTGATGAAGAGAGCCATCTACACCCAGAGAGAGGACTGTGGATCACGATGCAAAATTTTTATTCTTTTTGTCATTGCTTGCATTTTGTTTTCTTTCTCATTTTTTTTCTTTTTGATCTGATTTTCTTGTGCAGCACAACAATTGTATAAATATGTATACATATATGGATTTAACACCTATATACATTTTTAACATGTTTGACATATATTGGACTACTCATCTAGGAAGGGAGTGGAGGGAAAGGAGGGAAAATTTTGGAACATAAGGTTTTGCAAGGCTCAATGTTGAAAAATTTTGAAAATAAAAAGCTTTAATAAAAAAGTGATGGCAACTGCACATATACTTTTAAAAAAGCTTTACTTAATAGAGATTACTAATATCATATATAATGTTCTTTTTTTCTGGGTTTGTTTTTGTTTTCTTTTGTTTTTTATATGTTCATATTTGCTGTTTGTTAAATTCATAATAGAAATAAAAGGGAAATTGTTTCAAGAGCAAGAGAGTAGACCAGGAACCACATGGCCAGAGTATACCTTTTCAGGGTACACACACACACACACACACACACACACACACACACACCCATACACAGGGTCTGTGTGCCAAGGTGCATGGGCAGTGCAAGCTCTGATGGTGCAGAGCTGACTGCATGCTCTGGTTATCTCATTCTGCTGATCTCTGCTGTGTATGTCATTGGGCCTCTGTTCTCTTGGACATCGCTTCTGGTGTTAGGATCACTAAACTATTCTCTGTTACCATCTCTTAAGCCTCATCCATTTAATTTCTTTAAGGAAACCAGCTGCCCTTTCACTATTATCTCTTAGGGAAGAAAAACCTCTCTAAATATAAGATATGTCCAAAAATGTTCAGCATTTTGGAGAAAGGTACTAACAACTGGGAAAATAAAGGTTTCTTTCTTTTTTTTTTTTTTTTTTGCTGAGGCAATTGGTGTTAAGTGACTTGCCCAGAGTCACACAGCTGTTCCATGTCTAAGACCAAATCCGAACTCAGGTCCTCCTGACTTCAGGGCTGGTGCTCCATCCACTGTGCCACCTAGCTGCCCCCCCCCTTTTTTAATCTCATCTGGGATTCATGCCCAGGCTTCTTGACAGACACACAATTGAACAAGGTTACCAGGCTTCTTTGGGGACTTAGTCACTCACACATTCTCCTGGCTGAGGATATCTGAAATTTAGTGACTATAGTCATGTGTGTGTGTGTGTATGTTGGCTGAAGTTTGGACCATAACTAGAAATACATGGTGAAAATGCATAAAAGAAAAATTTGGGGGTGAGGATGAGGATCCCATGGTAGGAGAGGGGTGAGGGAGCTTCAGGACTCTTCATGTACTTTGCCCACCTTACAGGTTGAATTAGTGAGCTCAATAGGGATGGGGCAAGAGATGGGAGGGAAGGGGACAAGCAAGTTCTTTTTGGAACAAAGCCAGAGATGCTTGGGAAGGATCCCACCCCTGGAATGGAGAGACTTCAGAAATCATCTAACCCAACCTCATTTCTACAGATGAGGAAACTGTTTAGGTTTAGCACAGGTCACCTTGCTAATAACAGAGGTGGGATTTGAACACTGGTTCCCAAAACTGGGGCTCTCCTTCCACATCCCTCCTGCTAAGCCAAGGATAGGGCTTTAATGCCAGTTGTAGGCTCAATTGATCCCTTCCCCCCCTTGTTTCCAGAGCTTAACCTCAAAGTCAACAACACTCTTTTTTATTAACTTTTTTTTATTTTCAAAATATATGCATGGATAATTTTTCAATACTGACCTTTGCAAAATCTTGTGTTCCAAATTTTTCTCCCCTTCCCCTAAATATTGCCTCATTCTTGGACTCAGACTTGGGAGATTTTAACTCAGAACTCAAGAGTCTTCCCCCAAAACCCAAATCAGGGAGTTTCCATGGAGGGGTGGTTAGGGACCTCCTTTTTCCACCCCCCCTGCCCCACTTCATGTGGTTCTCTCAGCTGTATCATTTAACTGCACCCTAACTCCTCTCCCCCCCCCCACCAGAAAGAGGCAGTTAAGAGGAGTTGTGAATAGTCTGCTTGCAGCTTAATGCCCTGGAATGGAAGCGGAGACCCCCTGAGCTCATCTAGCATGGCTCTCCTACTCTGCCTGTTCCCTCTGGGGGGAAAACCTTTACTTTTTACACTCTCCTGTTGATTGGAACCATTTTTGGCAGTAAGGATGGGGGGGGCAGCTGGGTGAAGGAAGAGTAACAGATCTTAAATGAGGGGTGATTCCTGGGAAGTTAAGTCCCATGAAAGAAGGGGCTTCTTTTGGCTGGAGACGGGTCATCTGAGTAATTCTGGGAAAGTCACTTTTTGGAGATCGTTTTGTTATTTTAATTTTTTTTAATTTTTAAAATTTTAATAATATTAAAACAACTGGACAGAGTGACTGGAAGGTCACCTTTCCCAACTTTATGATCTTAACAGAAGATTCAGAGATTTTTGGTGGTGTTTCCCCCAGAGATTTTCATGGTGAATGGGGCTGGGACTTTAAGGCACAGCATGAGCATCCCCATTTCTGTACCAGAGAAGTAACAGGCCCTTCTATTCCCCTTCCCACTATTGCCCTAGAGAGTTTCCACCCTCCTCTACCCACCAAGGATTCAAACCTGATCAATGCTGCTTTGAACAGGAAATGTCAAAAAAGGTTGTTTTTTGTTTTTGTTTTTTTTGAGGGGGGGCAGCTAAGATGCCTAGATCCCTGTAAGGGAACAGTTAATACCCAATTAACAGCTTAAGTAAATGGTACAGATAATAAAAATTCAGTGGGGGAGATTAATGTTTTTAATTAATAATTTATTATATACAATAAAACAATATATTAATATATTATATTAAATTAATAAATTTAATTAATGTGTGATTAATAGGGAGAGGGAGTCTGGTCTGGGTGACAAAGAGGGGGAGGTAATCCTGGGGACTCTATGTTTGACTTTGGACAGGCCAAGTTTTATTGGGTAGTGGAAAATGTTCAGCAAGATGTCAATATTTTGGGATTTGAGTTTAGGTCAGTCCTAGAGATAAAAATTTGGGATTAGAAAATTCCTTTAAATTCCTGTTTAATACCCAATTGTGAAACTCTGATTGAACTTGAGTCAGTGTAATAAGTAATAGTGTTGTGCTTGGAGGCAGGAAGATCTGAATTCAAATTCAGCCTCTGCAGATCTAGGAGATCATTGTACATGGCAACAACAAGATTATATGATGATCAATTCTGAAGGACGTGTCTCTTCTCAACAATGAGGTGATTCAGGCTAGTTCCAATAATCTTGTTATGGAGAGAGCCATCTGCACCTAGAGAAAGGACCAGGGGGACTGAGTGTGGATCACAACACAGCATTTTCATGCTGTTTGTTGTGGTCTCCTTTAATTTTATTTTCTTTCTCATTTTTTTTTCCTTTTTGATCTGATTTTTCTTGTGCAGCGAGAGAATTGTATAAATATGTATGCCTATATTGGATTTATCATATTTTTTATCATGTTTAACACATATTGGATTACTTGCCATCTAGGGGAGGGAGTGGGGAAAAGGAGGAAAATTGGAACACAAGGTTTTTCAAGGGTTAATGTTGAAAAATTATCCATGTTTTGAAAATAAAAAGCTTTAATTAAAAAAAAAGTAACTATGGACAATAAAAATCCAGCCTTTGATATTAAGACGCTGGTGACTGTTTGCCTCAGTTTCTCTAAGTAAAAAATGGGAGGATATAATAGTATCTACCTTCCAAGTTGATGTGAGGCTCAAATAAGAGCCTTGAAAACCTTAAAGCACCATATAAATACTATGGTATATCAGCAAAGAAGTGCCAGGTGAAGCTGTTTGTGCATGAAATTATCAAGGGTATGGAATAAAGGGAAGAAGAATAAGGAGCCATATTGGGGGGTGGGAGAGGGCATCTAGCCAAGAGGAGGATTAGGAGGAAAGGCAGGGGGCAAACAAGGATAGTTTAATGCCATGGAAGCTAAACTTAATAGAAAGTTTCAAGGAGGAACAAGATAATTGGGTTAAATGGTGCAGAGAAGTCAGAGGAAGGAGAGCGTAAAGGCCAACTGATATTAATGACTCTTTTGTACCCTCTGATCCCTTGGCATAACACTATGCACACAGCAGGGGCTGGGGAGGTGCCCGTGGGCAACACTTCCCCTGGGCCCCCAGCCTCTGGATCCTTGATCTTTCTTGGCTTTCCAGGCTACTCCTCCACCTTCCTTGTTCCAGCCCCAACACTTAGTGGTCAAGGGGCAGGGAAGCCCACAGATCCTATGCCATGTGTTGGATAGCCCCGCTGGTGCCCACGTTCTCTCCTGGTACCAGCAACTTCTGGGAAGGGTCCAACCTTTCTGCTAAGTCAGAGTGAAGGAGCTGCCCCAACCTAGGGTTGGTGACCTGGGGCCTCCCTGGTCAGACAACTGGCTCCTAGAACTGACTGATCCTGGCTCAGGCTGACGCCCAGACTGGGAGCACGAGGATAAAGCACCAGTCCTGGCATTAGGTGGTCCTGAGCTCAAATCCAGCCTCAGACACTCACTAGTATATGATTCTGGAAAAGTCACTTCGTTTCTGCTTGCCTCAGTTTCCTTACCTATCAAATGGAGCTAGCCAGGATAATTGTGGAAATATGTACAGAAGAATTACACATGTTTAACATAGATTACTTGCCATCTAGGGGAGGAGGTGGGGGGAAGGGAGGGAGAAAAAAAATTGGAACACAAGGTTTGCAAAAGTGAATGTTAAAAACTATGCATGTGTTTTGAAAATAAAAAGCTTTACAAATAAAATAAAAAAAGGAGCTAGCAATAGTACCTATCTCCCAAGACTTTTGATAGGATCAAATAAGATAATAATTAGAAATCATTTAATACAGTACCCAGCAATCAATACTATCTAAAAATTATTATTATTTTATTATTATTATTATTATTATTATTACATGAGTTTAAAGGTTACTTACCAGCCCTGATTGGGGGCAAGTCACTTAATTTCTTTGACAATAATAATAGCTAGTATTTATAAAATGCTTTTAATGTTTGAAAAGTACTTTACATACATCATTATATTCGATCCTTATAACAACCCTGAAAGGTAGGAGATGATATACAGATGAGGAGCTGAGGCAAACAGGGTTAAGTGGCTTGCCCAGGATCACATAACTAGTATCTGAGGCAGAATTTGAACTCAAGTTCTCCTGATTCAAAATTCAACACTAACCACTGTGACAGTTACATATATACCATGTGGGTAATAGTACCAGTCCTAACTAGCTTATATAGTTTTTTAAAAAATAATCTTTTTAAAAAATTTCTTAACGATAGCTTTTGATTTTCCAAATACAGGCAAAGATAGTTTTCAACATTCATTAAAAGTGCTAGTCCTATGGCTCTCTTCAACAATGAAATGTTTCAAACCACTTCCAATTGTTCAGTGAAGAAAGCCATATACACCCAGAGAGAGGGATGTGAAATGTGAACCATAACATAACATTTTCATGCTCTCGACTGATGTTTGCTTGCATTGTATTTCCTTTCAGATTTTTTTACTTCTTGTAGACACGATTTTTCTTGCACAAAAATGTTAAGTGTGGAAATATATATACATATATTCAATTTCTTAAGTATTTTAACATAATTAACATGTAGTGGATTTCCTGTCATCTGGGGGAGGGGTGGGGAGTAGGAGGGAAAAATTTGTAGCAGAAAGCTTTGTAAGGGTTAATGTTGAAGAATTACCCACACATATGTTTTGCAAATAAAAAAAAGAAATTAAAAAAGTATTAAAAAAAAAAAAGTGCTAGTCCTGAAGTGAGGAGGACCTGAGTTCAAATGTGATCTCAGACACTTAACACTTCCTGGCTGTGTGACCTTGGGCAAGTCACTTAACCCCAGTTGCCTCAGCAAAAAAAAAAGATAAAGGACATCGTATTTGTCTGGGCACTTGGCACAGGACTGGGCACACAGTAGGTGCTTAGTAAATGCTTATTCCCTTCCCCTTCTGCCAAATGCTTCTGCCCTCCAGCAGGATGGACACTAAAGTTATCTCTGAAGGATTTATAGTCATCAGGTGTTCAGGTAACCCCAATAGCTGCATTTAGGATTAAAAAGCTTTTACTTTGAGAAATATAAGCCCAATTATATCCCAAAGAAATCATAAAAGAAGGAAAGAGCCCCACATATGCAAGAATGTTTGTGGCAGCCCTTTTTGTAGTGGCTAGAAACTGGAAACTGAAGGGATGCCCTTCAATTGGAGAATGGCTGAATAAATTATGGTATATGAATGCTATGGAATATTATTGTTCTGTGAGAAACGACCAGCAGGACGATTTCAGAGAGGCCTGGAGAGACTTGCATGAACTGATGCTGAGTGAGATGAGCAGAACCAGGAGATCGTTGTACATGGCAACAACAAGACTATATGAGGATCAGGTCTGATGGGCATGGCTCTCTTCAACAATGAAATGTTTCAAATCAGTTCCAATTGTTTGGTGAAGAAAGCCATATACACCCAGAGAGAGGGATGTGAAATGTGGACCACAATGTAACATTTTCATGTTCTCTATTGATGTTTGCTTGCATTGTATTTCCTTTATCGGATTACTCTCTCTTATAGATACGATTTCTCCTGAACAAAAAAATGATGTGTGGCAATAACTATACATATATTTGATTTAAGTATTCTAACATAATTATCATGTAGTGGATATCCTGCCATCTAGGGGAGGGGTGGGGAGTAGGGGGGAAAAATATGTAACAGAAAGCTTTGTAAGGGTTAATGTTTAGGAATTACCCATACATATGTTTTGCAAATAAAAAGTATTAATAATAAAAAAAAAGAAATACAAGCCCAAGCCAACCATGGAGAAGGGCAGATGGCATTTGAGATATAGTCTATTTAAACTTGACTCCCTCTTTCCCCCAGAACTGAGCAGCTTTTGGGGGACAGGGATTACTATGTGCCAGACCCTGAGCTTGGCAACAAGAGGGATGAAGGACTCTCTGCTCTCCAAAAGGCGACGTTCTATCAGGGAGATGTCCATACAAGGTGTCCCAAAAATCTTAGGGCAGTTTTAAGGTCTGATGGAGGGGCCTGTGGCAAACCTTAGGTCCTCGGCATTGTGTTCTTTCAGTAGATGAAGCCTACTTAGGGCCTGGAGGTGATAACCAACATAATTATGACCATACTTTCATATCCAGCCTGACTCCCATGAAGGTGACAAGAGTCTCCTCCTTGGAGGAGCTGATGAGTGGATCAAATGAGATTGTTTGGAAAGACACACAGGGGGCACTTAATAAATATTTATTGCCTTCCCCTCCCTTTGGTCCTGGGTCTAGCATAGACAAATGAAATATGAGACAGAATGGGCCTTGGAGGCCCCCAATACAACCACAAAATTGAAAGGGACCCCATTAACTCCCAACATGGTTGGTTACTCCCTTTGAATAGTGCTAATTGTTAGGTAGCAACATTTACTCCATACAGATTATCCTAGTTTTTTTCCTTAAAAGACACTGAATCGGGGCAGTGGAAAGAATGTTAGTCCTGAAGTCAGGAGGACCTGAGTTCAAATCTGGTCTCAGACACCGAATACTTCCTGGCTGTGTGACCCTGGGCAAGTCACTTAACCCCAATTGTCTCAGAAAAAAAAAAAGAGTCCTCAATCAGTCTCAGCCCAGAACAGAACATTTGTATATTATTGTTATTATTATATAATCTATATTATATGATAATTTATGAATATATATTTCCATATGTTCTACATATATAATAAATATGGTATATTCTATATAATTCTAGATAATACATAAAACAAGGCTAATTCTACTGTTTCAAAGGGGCAGCCTTTCCAGTACCTGAGGACAGTTCCATCTCATCTTTTACAAGCTAAACGTCTTTGGTTCAGTTTGACTAAGACAGCGGCCTCCAGCCTCTCCCTTGTCCCTCTTACTCTCTTCGGAGATTCACTCCCATGTGGTTATGAGCAGGGAAGCATGTGGGGAGCTCCCTAGTCCTGGACACTGCCTCCTCAAAGGCAGCCCTGGAGCGGGGACCAGGCAGGGTAAACAAGGTTAAAGGATGCTCCTTCCTTGGAAGATGTCTCCTTTTGTAGGGTGCAAACACCTTTGTTGACCGTCCATTGGGAGATTTGTTCAGTCCCTGATGATACAAACTTTCCTTTGGGGAAAGATACCCCATTAACAATGACTGATAACTTCACTGCCAATTTCAGAAAATCTGGGCTTTCTCCCAATTGTTCTGGCTCCTCCTTACTCAAATTACTTTGCATTCCCTTAAGGTGAATGGCTCCAGCCTCTTCCCAATGCTGGTGGAGCTTATTTGCTCTTTATAGTCTGGTTTATAGTCAGAAAGAGCTACAGAATGGGGTATATATATTTTCCAGACATAGCTCTTAGGTTGGTTTGCTTTTCTTATTTGGAACGAAGGATTTATTGGGGGGAGGCAGTGTATGTCTTTGGAAAGTGACAGTGATACAAAAAAGCACCGAGGAAAGATTAAAGAGGGAAAAAAATACAAGGCAGTCTTTGAAAGCTTTCAATTTTATTTCTGTATCTCTAAAGCACCTTGGGTGATTGAAGATGGGGAGATGGGGAAAGGCAGAGCAGCTATGCTATTATAGGGAGAGATGCCAGGCCTTTATTTGCTTTAAAAAATAAAGGCTCATTCAGGAAAAGAAAAAAAATTTGGGTAGAAATATGGATTTTAGGAGTAAACAGAAGGAAAAAAAGGTGTTACAGTTAGGATTTAATATCTGAATGGAACACTCTTCCAAAGAATAAATTTTGATTCAGTGGGTGTATCCTTAGTGGTTTAGCCCTCATGAAGATTTTAGGGTTCCCCTTCCTGCCTGCCTGCCCTCCTGACCCAAACCTATCAACCAGTCAGACATTATATTATTGTTCTAGTTACATCAAATATATACTTAGTGTTCTTCCAGGAGAAAATGTATCCATATGGATTATATTAATATATAATATTATGATATATATATATAATATATATAATATATATATATATATAATATAATAAAATAAACATAATATTACAACTAGCAGTAATAAATTCTGTATCTCTACAGAGCAAAGGGCATGTAGTTGGAAAACCAGTTTGTTTTGACTGAGACTTCAAATCCAATGGGAATCTCTAAAAACAGAGACCGTTAAATGGTTGTTTCTGAAATCTTGTCCTAAATCATATGAGCTTGTCTTTTTTCCAGCTATGGCCCTTACATTTGCAGGGTCAGTGGCCTGAGAGAAGTCAGGCCACAGTTAGAACTTGGACTACACACTACTGGTTAGATGCTAAAATTAGGAACGACCTGGTCCTTCCGGTAGCACATTAGAAATGTTTCCAAATGTTTTCATGTCCATAATCTCATTTAATTTTTTTTTAAGCCCTTGTGTAAGGCAGGTATCAATAGAGTTAATTCCCCATTTTTTTTTTAACTAATAAAGAAACAAGCTCCTGCTGGAATCAGGAGCAGCATTGCCCTGTTCTCAATGCAGGGCTCTTAAGAACAGAATAAGCACTCTCTGGACTGGCCATTTTCTTGAAAGGACATCCAGAGTCTTTCTTCTAGAGGTTCTTGCAGTAGCTAGGACAACTGTACCTCTTCCCTAGCCACTCAGAATGTACCAGGGGTAGTTTTTACATTCTGAGCTCCTCCACAAGCCAGGACTTGAGGGAAGGTCACTGAGGAAGGGGCAGTATTCCCCCTCCAGGAACAACAAGTATTCAAGAAGGTGAGTTAAGAGTTCTTAAGGCTAAGTAAGCATTAGCCACATCCTCCCAGCCTTTTGGAGATCTGAATCCACTTCTACAAAGCCAGACTTTAAGGTAGAAACCCAGAGCACAGACCCTAAAGCCACTGAATGCAATCCTTCCTCCTTTCTGTAGACTAAACTGCCCTTTAGGTCTAGGGGAAAGACGCCTAATAGCCTAAGGAAACCCAAGCCTCTAATAATGTATGCCCTAGAGAGTGGCTTGAACTACCCAGAAGTTTGATTTGCCCCAAATCACAAAGCTAGAATGGAGGTAGAATTGTACTTCTATCTCAGCCCTCTATATGATGCTGTATATGTTCTTTCTCTGTGTTTTGGGTTTTTTTTTTGTTTGTTTGTTTGTTTTTTTTTGTCTGTTAAATGCTATTAGATGTATTTGTAGCAAATTTGGGAAGAGATGTCAGGGATAAACATGAGAGGAGGCCATTTCTAAGCCTCTGAGAGTTCAGGGACTCCAAGCTAGAGAGGAGCACAGGTTGGAGCTTCAGAATCCCTGGGTGCTTCTGACAGTCCCAGCTATGGATACCTAATTGGGTACAGAATCCTACACAAGTTAACCTGTGCTTGTTTTTTTGGTTCCCAGATGAGAATGAGCATCCTTCCTGTCTCACAGTACCATTGTGAGAATCAAACAAGGGAAGGGAAAGCTCTTTGAAAAGTTAAGGACATGCAGCATGGTAAAGGTGGTAATAAGTTTGGAAGAATTGCACGTGTTTAAACTATATTGGATTACTTGCTGTCTAGGGGAAGGGGGAAAGGGAGAGAAAAATTTGGAACACAAGGTTTTGCAAGGGTGAATGTTGAAAACTATTTTTGCATGTATTTTGTCTTTTATTGTTTTGTTAATTTTTATTTCTTTAATTAAAGCTTTTTATTTTCAAACTATACATGGATAATTTTCAACATTCACTTATGTAAAACCTTGTGTTTTAACTTTTTTTCCCTCCCTTTCCCCCACCCTCTCCCCAGACAGCAAGTAATCCAATATATGTTAAACATGTGCAATTCTCTATACATATTTCCACAATTATCATGTAGCACAAGAAACATCAGATCAAAAAGGGAAAAAAATGAGAAAGAAAACAAAATGCAGGCAAACAAAAAGTGAAAGTGCTCTATTGTGGTCCACATTCGGTCCCCATAGTCTCTGTGTGTAGATGGCTCTCTCCATCACAAGACCATTGGAACTGGCCTGAATCATCTCATTGTTGATGAGAGCCATCACAATTGATCATATAGTTTTACTGCTTTTTTTTGCATGTATTTTGAAAAATAAAAAGCTATTTTAAAAATAATTTAAGTACATGGAAAGATGTTTTATGGGGAGCCAGTGTCCTATCTTTGGAGTAAGGGGAGAAACATTGTATTTCTAATTACATTAGATTTATCTCCACCTTTCTGTAGCAGGAGGAACAACATTCTATCATAAGTCTCCTGCTTTTAGGGAAATTGGGGGGGGG